>CAAKHD010037875.1:0-24658 GCA_901007705.1 Fistularia tabacaria
ACTGTCCAACTGAGCATACAAGTCATCGTATGCCCTTTGTTTTGCCTTTGCTACCACTATCTTTACCTCACGCTGCATCTTCCTGTACTCCTGTCCTTTCTCTTCAGTCCCCTCGGTGTCCCACTTCTTCTTTGCTAACCGCTTTCTCTGTATACACTCCTGCGCTTGTCAACTTCTCCTTCTCCTCTAATTCACATCCTACCTGTGGGGCATAGCCAGTAACCATTGAGCATCACACTTTCAATTTCTAGGAACAGGCTCATAAGTCTATCTGACATTCTTTTCACCTCTAGAACATTCCTAACAAACTCCTCTTTCAAGATAACTCCTACTCCATTTCTCTTCCTGTTAGTACCATGATAGTACGACTTAAAACCTGCTCCTTAGCTTCTAGCCTTACTACCTTTCCATCTGGTCTCCTGGACACACAGTATATCCACTTTCCTTCTCTGAATCATGTCAACCCACTCTCTACATTTTCCCTGTCATCGTCTCAACATTCAAAGTCCCTACTCTCAGTTACAGATTCTTGCCTTTCCTCTTCTCTCTCTGCTTCCTCACATGTCTTCCTCCTCTCCTTCTTCGACCCACAGTCGCCCAATTTCCACTGGTACCCTGTAGGTTATCGGCACCAATGGCGGTCATTGTTAACCCGGGCCTCGACCGATCCGGTATGAAATTTTTAGGTTTTATTTTTTGCATATTTGGTTTTGGCAAAAGTTTTTCACCGGATGCCCTTCCTGACGCAACCCTCTGCATTTATCCGGGCTTGGGACCGGCTCAGGGAGACACTGGCCTGTGCCCCCCCCGAGTCTGGCTCTAGGAGACACTGGCCTGTGCCGCCATAGGCAACAATTCCAAATGCTCACGATTTATGTCTTTCTGAAATCTATCTTTGGACTCTGCTCCAACCCTGCTATTTCTCATTTCAAAGTTAGCCCTCTGGACAAAAATGGCTTTTCTAAATTCTTAAACTATGTTCATGAAAGCAGAGGAATGACAGAATCTTTGTCTCCATATGTGGTAACTTTCTATAGAAACTACAGTTGCCAAATGGAGCTGGAACAAGGAAATCGGTTATGCATGTATCGTATATTTATGCATGTTCGTGTGTGTGTATATACATACATACATACATACACAAACTCATAAATACAGACACATAGATACAAACACACATGCACACATATTTTTTTCCCTTTTTAGGTATTGAGCAACAATTCAGGATACAGTACGTAAAGGAACAGAATAAATACAGAATAAATGGCAATTGTAGTATCTCAAAGTTATACCAGTGTGATTATGGATTGCAGCATGACAAATTTGTCATTGAGAGCATTATATTTGAGACATGCATACGAGCTATGCAAAAAAGAAAACAATGGGAGCTATAAAACTATTATTAGATCTTGAGATTCATGAATGTTTTTAATTTTGTCACGTTAAATCTTTCATGTTCTCGTCTGTGACCCAGCTCTGGGCACAAGCATTTCCTCCTTAATTCCAAAAATTGCCAGAATTAGGTTTGTGCCATGGGAGTTAAGATAAGATAATACTGTATTGATTCCCATAGGGGAAATTCGTGTGTCACAGCAGCGCAACAATAACAATATCAAAAAGCCAGTTAGAAAAGAAAGAATATATACATGTGCAAACATATATATGCACACATATATACACACACACATATATAGAAACATACACATATATCACCATACATGTCCATACACACATATACATACATATATACATATACATACCCATACCTACATATATATATTCACACATATACACATACACATATATTGATAAATAATACACACAAACTAGAATAAATAGGTTAGTGACCAGTATGTGACCAGAAGTAGTCAGGGGCACCACACATGTGAGTGGGTGAGTGGGTATTGGGGTGACGGTCATGAAGAGGCCCTCCAGGTAGTCAGAGTTGTGTCCCGTCCAGACTGCTGTGATACAGTCTGATGGCCTTGGGCACAAAGGAGCGTCTGAAGCGTTCAGGAATATCCCGTAAGAACCTTTATATTGTACTGTACTCTGATGGCTCCACTGGTAAATCCAGTTAAAGACTAACTTTACATTAGTATTCAAAGAATCCGCTCAAGACTAGGTTGAATAGCGTGTTCAATACATCTCTGGCATTGAACCAATTAATCCTTATGTTAATTATTAAAAAATGTATCACACACAAACATCATTATGTCATACAGCTACACCACATCTGTTCAATATCCATGCATCTATCACTGCACCCTGGATCACCTTAAAAATGAAAGTTTTGTTCTGAAATAGAAATTAATAAACAAAAATCTAGTAATTATTAAACTTATGAAATATAAGTGTACAAAGTGGACAACAACGGGGACTGAATAGTAATATGTGTTCTAATTGTGATCCAAATGTGATCACAATGCACCCTATACGTGACCACAATGTGACCAGTCCATTTCCCAAATATGAGACCTGAGTTGGCAAGTGGGAACAAATTGAACTGAATTGCAGCCGAATTAAGTCATATTGTTTTTAAAAAGATTGAAGTGAGTTAATTTTGCTCTCACTGACAGCCGGGTCTTTGCATATGAGCAAACTCAGGAAATTAAGGGTCACAAAAAGTTAGTGCTTAAGAATCTCAAGGAGCTTCAATTAGAGTTTCAATTGCAAGCTGGTTTTTCAAACAAAGGTGATCACACACCATACAATAGGCATCTTAAAAATTAGCTTAACTATGATGGGTTTGTTACATGCCTCTTCACCTTGCATTTACTTTTCTATGGAGTGCATTGACATTGAGACAAGGTAACAACCTGTATTGACTTATGCACATAAGAATTGCTATGCAGAATGCTTATGGTGAAATAATTACAGCGAAATATTTGTGGTCTAAACTGGTATCAGTGAATAATATAAGGTTGAAGGTTATTTAAATCCCGCCACAGACCAAAATAGATAAATAATTGAAGGTACTCATACAACCACAAAAATGACAAAACACACACACAAGTACACACACACATGCACACTTACACTTACACAGACATCTTTACTTTTCACATCCTGTTCTCTTCTTGTTCACATTATTCAATTTTCCTACTTCTGCTCCACCCTCTTGCCTTTTCTTTTCTTCTCTGTCACACTCCACACAACTTAATCCATATTGCTTTATGAAGTGGAAAAGCAATCCATTGCACTATTTCTTAAAATAATAGATAGGAAACACATCCTGAGAAGAGATGAAACTAATGAAAGTGCAGGATGTTCTCATCAGTGAACAGGATATATATGAGAGGGGATGCTGTCAAAAATTAAATAAAGGAAATAAATGGAAGTCGTAGAAAGAGTTTTAGTTGCAGTGTCAACCTCATTGTCAAAATCTTCATGGGGCTATTTTTTGATTTAGTATTTTTAAAAATAGAACATGATTAAAAACACAAAAAAACACAAGTGAAATCCTTAACGGTCATTGTATGTCAAAATACAGTGCAAGAAAGAGAACCACTCAATATTAAAGGACTTTTTACAACCATGATCAATAGCAGGACTGTTCTCCTCTTTAATATTCAGTGAAAGAATGAAAGACCTGAGGAACTAAACTTTAATTCTTAGTCTGATGGTTCTAGTTTTTAATTATCTTAAATATCTGTTTCACGTCAAGTGGTCAAAAATGTAGTCTAAAGGAGTTTGGAGTTGTGTGAATGGGGCATATTGAGCGCAACATCTATACAGTAATTTTAACTCATATTTTCCTATATAACACTATTTTCAGTCAAGCTCAAAGATAAGTCTCTGTTTTGGCATTATTTTTACCCACTGCATTTAAATAATGAGAAGACAAAAAAATACATTAGCAGAGCATTCAGGAGGTTAGCGTGATTGATTGTAGAGTGCAACATTGATACATGAGTTGTCTAGAAGGTGATGTAGCAGACATATTTCAAAAATGTCCATGGTTTTGGAGATATTTATATCTATTTTAAAGATGACTGACTTCTTTAAAAAAATAAAAGAGTCTGAATGAACAGTCCCTTGTGGTGTTTAAAATACAAAACAAAACAACCAACAACCAAAAAACTGAATTGACAGATAGCTTTGCAGCTGAATGTTGAGGTATAAATGCAATGCAGGAGAGAGATGGCATGATTATTAATGTTGTTGTTGTCATATAAGTGAATTGTACCTCCATATCAATTGTTAACTACATCATTCTGTGCTTTTTTTGTTTTGAAGTTCTCGGTGTCAGAGCCTACAGAAACTCTCAACTGCACTCAGCACTTTTCTGCTGCTCTCTCTCCAATTCTAACTCCATGTACCTGCTCTAACTCACCTCATTACATTCATCTCAGGATTATCATCGATAGTCAGGGGCAGAATAAAAGCCTCATACCCATGCAGTTGCCAAACTGTTCTTTGGAATGAAAGACGCTCTCGCAGTTTTTCTTTCTGATTTCCTGCTTCTGATCCTAGAGGCCCTTAAACTTCAACGAAGACGTACAGAACAGTCATAGGAGAAATGTGGAAGGAAATGCTGAAATGTTTTTGCAGTGCTTTCATGTTAACATTGTAAACCTAAATAAACACCAATGTTTGAGTATCACCTGTCATGCTATAGACAAATACATTACAGCATGGCAGATGTTGTAAATGTAATTCAATCATCCATCCATCGTCTACCACTTATCCTACAATTAGGGTCGCGGGGGATGCTGGAGCCTACCCCAGCTGCCATCGGATGAGAGGTATTCGGCAGTCAATTGCAGGGCCACAAAAAAAAGAGACCATTGTTCACTCTCTCTTTCGCACGAAAGGGAAATTTTCCCAACTAATCTTCTGCATGCTTTTGGAACCCATGCAGACACAGGGAGAACATGAAAACTCCAGACAGAAATGTCTGCAGTCAGAATCAAACCAGTGTCCTTTGTACTGTGAGGCGGAAGCGCCATTTGCTGTGCCAACATGCAACCCGCAATTCAAGAACAAGATACAAAAACAGGTAGTTAAGAAATTACTGACATAACTTACCCTATGCCCCTCATGTTAACAATGCACTAAAAGTTCATTTGGAGCTTTGTGAGACTACCCGTCCAGGCCACCTTCTAAATTACTCGTCAAAAAAACCCCTGCTAAATCAGCATTAGTGGCAGTATTAATCATTTGATAAATTGTGAAGCTTCATATGACGGTTCATTTTTAGTTAGTGAATTGCTCCTGATAAATGCAGCCTCAGGGGCGGCACAGGCCAGGTCTCCTGGAGCCAGACTCGGGGAAACACATGCCAGTGTCTCCCTGAGCTGTTCCCAAGCCTAGATAAATGAAGAGGGTTGCGTCAGGGATGGCCTCCAGTGTATAACTTTTGCCAAAACCAAATATGCAGATCGAATCTAAGAATTTCATAACGGATCGGTTGAGGCCTGGGTTAACAACGGCCGCAATTGGTGCCGATAACCTACAGGGTACCAGTGGAAATTTGGCCACTGTGGGTTGAAGAAGGAGAGGAGGAAGGCGTGTTCGGAAGCAGAGAGAGAAGAGGAGAGGCAAGAGTCTTGGACTGAGAGTAGGGACTTTGAATATTGGGACGATGACGGGAAAATGTAGAGAGTTGGTTGACATGATGCAGAGAAGGACGGTGGATATACTGTGGGTCCAGGAGACCAGATGGAAAGGTAGTAAGGCTAGAAGCTTAGGAGCAGGTTTTAAGTCGTACTATCATGGTACTGACAGGAAGAGAAATGGAGTAGGAGTTATCTTGAAAGAGGAGTTTGTTAGGAATGTTCTAAAGGTGAAAAGAATGTCAGATAGACTTATGAGCCTGTTACTAGAAATTGAAAGTGTGATGCTCAATGGTTACTGGCTATACCCCACATGTAGGATGTGAATTAGAGGAGAAGGAGAAGTTGACAAGTGCAGGAGTGTATACAGAGAAAGTGGTTAGCAAAGAAGAAGTGGGACACCGAGGGGACTGAAGAGAACAGACAGGAGTACAGGAAGATGCAGCGTGAGGTAAAGATAGTGGTAGCAAAAGCAAAACAAAGGGCATACGATGACTTGTATGCTCAGTTGGACAGTAAGGAGGGGTGGACTGATTTATACAGGTTGGCAAAACAGAGAGATAGAGACGGAAATGATGTACAGCAGACCCATGTGATTAGGAATTGAGAGGGAAATGTATTGACAGATGCTAGAAGAGTGATGGGAAGATGGAAAGAGTACTTTGAAGAGTTGATGAATGAGGAAAATGACAGAGAGGGAAGGGTAGAAGAGATGACTATTGTAGACCACAGAGTAGCAGAGATTAGTAAAAGTGAAGTGAGGAAGGCATTGAAGAGGATGAAGAATGGAAAGGCAGTTGGTCCTGATGATACACCTTTGGAGGTATGGAAGTGTCTAGGAGAGGCAGCGGTAGAGTTTCTGGCTAGATTATTCAACAGGATCTTAGAGAGAGACAAGATGCCTGAAGAGTGGAGAAGAAGTGTGATGGTGCCCATTTTTAAGAATAAGGGGGATGTGCAGAATTGCAGTTACTATAGAGGGATAGAGTTGATGAGCCATACAATGAAGTTATTGGAAAGAGTAGTGGAAACTAGACTGAGAGCAGAAGTCAGTATTTGTGAGCAGCAGTATGGCTTCATGCCTAGAAAGAGTACTACAGATGCAGTATTTGCTTTGAGAATGCTATAGAGAAATTCAGAGAAGGTCAGAGGGAGCTGCATTGGGCTTTTGTAGACCTCGAAAAAGCATACGACAGGGTGCCAAGAGAAATTACGGTAACTGACATCTGTAGTTATGTAAATTTGTGAAAAGAAAAAAATGAATACCCTATGACTTTGGAAATCTTGAATCCCTTGTCTGAAGACCATTGGATTTAATTTTAATGAAATTGTTATTCGAAGAAATGTTCCATTCCAGCATTTATTTTTGAATTATAACTTGTTGGGTCACATAGAGCCTTGCAGTCCAAGTTGGGACAGCAATACATTTTTGCCACTGAGAGATTATGTCCCTCTCTTTGAAACACAAGGCAGCTGCTTGCCTTCCTTTGGGGTCATTATCCAGATACTGTCCCCATGGTAACCAAGGACAGAGGCTGGTCCAATATGCCCAAAAACAATATACGGCAGCATCTCACATGTCAGACAACAATGACCCTGAATTAATGTGCTGATGGTAGATTGAGGGTCTATTATGTGTAATCTAAGGACGGGTACCTGTCTTGATTGTTGACTCATGAATTAATAGGCAAATTCCATTTTTGATTGAGACTTTGGGTATGATCATATATGAATTAGCATTTATGGCATCACTTAGGAAAAGGTTTTTACTATCCAGAGGGGAAATAGGCAAAGCAAAGTCCTGATAAGTATTCCTACCAAATATTGAGAATTGCAACTGATCGATGAAAAAATTCTAATCATTTGAAATATTTCCGAAGGTCTACCTCATTGCATACTTGATTTACATGAAAATACACAAAAATGTCTCCAAGCCCACGATTATTAACCACAAGCAGGTACAAGAGTATAGAGCAGAAATCAAACTCTCGAATTATTCAGCTAATTTGGAGGGAGGGGAGAGTGGTGACACAGCAAATGCTGGAGTTGAGATAGCATTTAGGATATATACCAACCCCTGAATATTGAATATTAATTCCCTTGACTAAGTTAACTATACAGGCCTTAAAGAATTCAAGAATTCTGTCTCTCTTTTTTATATATACTGTATATATATATCAATCATTTAATTCAGGACTTTACAGATTTAACACAATCCTTCGAAATTAATAGCTAAAAGCAAAAAAATTGAATGTAAATGTAAGAGGGTACTGTGAAATTCTGAAAAAAAAGCTGTAATCAATGTGACTATTTGGTTCTTATTTGTCATCCAAGAGGCTTTTTCAGCTCAGACTTGATGAAATGGCATGAGTCAGTTTACAACACATTTCTGAGTGACGACCATGAAATGCACGACTGAGAAAATTCTTGTAGGCTTTAAATTCTGTCTGTACTTGACCAAAAAACCTACTACATGTAAAGAAATTTAGTTTTTTTAAATTAGACTTTAGAGAAGCACACAACTACTGGACAATGTTAGGAAGCTATGTTGGGGAAGGATGCTATTTATGGCTTACAGGCTTCTTGGAAGCAATTAGATGTAATGGTCTTGTTAATTAGTGTAATCAAAACCCTGGCTCACCTCAGTTATTCCAAATTTATTTCTGTTTAACCTTTGCATCTATCACCCCCCCTCCACACACACCTTTCCTGTCATCATAAAAGAAACTTATGATTATGGGGCCAGATCATTATGATGAAAAGGTTAATGATGGACTTATTATTTTTTGATTTTTGCACTCCCAGTAAAATCCCCTATTATCACAATCATACTGAAATGAAGCGAGCCAGATGCAAACCCTGCAAAAATGGTGCTCTTTTTCAGAAGGGGAACAGACTTTCAAAGACCTATTAAAGACAATTCAATATTCAATTAATGCATCAGAAGTTTTGCATTTTTTGTTCTTGAACTTTTTTTCCTCCCAATTTCTTTTGCTTGCTGGTCTGGCAAGACTAATTCTTACTTCATTGCATTTTGGAGAACTAATAAGTGTATATGTGAGCTTCTTCTTTCGGCTACTTCCTTCAGAGGTTGACACAGCTAATCAACCTTGTTCACCACACCCTATTCTGTAACTAATAAACATATATATGAGCAATATTCAGTTTTTACATATCATAAAATATGCTGTGACAAGTGATAACAGTAGAGTAAATACAAGTTGGATTCTTAAAATCAGAATGTAATGATGAAGACTACAATGGGGATAAATAGAAGCTAATGAGAGGTGGCAGGTGCAGGAATAGTGGCACGGTGCTGTACTGTATTACAGTAGCAACTGCTGTTGGTGACATATTGTTGTTCCGGTGTGCTGCTGAGAGGACACATACAGGTCAGGGCTTGGATCTGCCAATGGTCTCATATTAGCCAAGACATGGACAAGCCTGCTGTTTCAGCTTCAAATGAAAAATCATTCAGAATTTGGGTCTGTAACCTAACTCGGATATGCCACAATGCCATTTAAAAAAGGTCAAATTCATTTTCATTTGTTTTCCCCAAATTATTTTCTCCCTTTACCACTTGTCTTAAAAGACACTGTTTAGAAAAATATTACTCAGTCTTTCTGAGGGCATATATGTAATTTTGTAATAATAATGTATACTTTATTAATCCCTCGTGGGGAAATTCGTTCTCTGCATTTCACCCATCATGGATGAACCATGAGCAGTTGGCTGCTGTCTACCAGCGTCAGGGGAGCAGTTAGGGGTTCAGTGTCTTGCTCAACAACACTTCGACACACTGGGAGGAGCAGGGAATCGAACCAGGAAGGTTAAGTTCCAAAGACGATCGCTCTAACTCCTGGCAAACACCAACCCCAATATCCGTATCGAAGTATATCCATACTTTCATTCATTCATTGTCTATACCTCTATTATTCACTAAGGGTCACAGAGGGGCTGGAACCTCTGCTGTCACTGTACTATAATGGTGTATGGTACGATAGCTACATCCGGGGCTTGGGGGGGCAGTTGGGGGGGGGGGTGAAGAACGAAGAGATAGAGTTCAGCATCTTGGGGTGGGGCAGAATGTAGGGAGTGGGATAGTAGGAAGAGAGTTCAGGATCCTGACAGCCTGGTGTGGGAAGCTGTTGGTGAGTCTGGTGGAGTGGGCCTGGAGGCTCCGGTACCCTCTCCCTGAAAGCAGGAGGTTGAGTGCGGGGTGGCTGCCGTTGCTCACAATAGAGGATGCTTTTTTGGTGTGGCTGGTGGTGTGTCTGTCTTTCAGGAGGGAGGGGAGTGGGGTACCAATCCTTCCAGCTGTGTTCATGATGTGCTGCAGAGCTTTTCTGTCGAAGTCCAAGCAGCTCATGCCCCATGCTCTCGATTATTCCCTGGTAGAAGTGTGCATGATGGGTGTGGGGGCTTTCGCTTGCACCAGTTTGTGAAGGAAGCCGAGTGCATTCTTTGCCAGTGATACGATTTGGTGGTCCAGGAGAAGTCCTCACTGATGTGCACCCCCAGGAATTTTGTGCCGCTCACCCTCTCCACAGCAACGCCATTGGTGGTCAGCGGGGGGTGCTTGGTGTGGCGACTCCGGAATTAGACAACAATCTCCTTGGTATTTCTGACGTACAGTAGGAGGTTGTTGTTTCCGCAACACGTGGTTAGAGGGTTGACCTCCTTCCTGTAGTGGATCTCGTCCTTGGTGATGAGACCCACCAGAGTTGTGTCCGCAAACTTCATCATTAGATTAGTGCAATAGGTAGGCTGAACACCAATGGACACCGAAAGGAAGCATACATAGGTGAAAAAGTACTGGTTTAAGGACAGAACCTGGCAGTATACTATACCTTAGTTTGGTGTAAGGGGAGGCCGCCTTTTTAGCATATACAATTTGAGATCTTTTGGATAAATAGGACTTGAACCAGCCCAATGCAGTTGCTGTAATGCAAATCAAATATTCCAGCCATTTAGTCAGATTGGATGGCTGATGGTATCGAATGCAACATTAAGATCCAAAAGGACACATTCAGAGATTAGTTCCTTATCGTATGCAATTAGATGTTGATTTGTGATTTTGCCTAAAGCAGTGTCAGTGCTATGATAAATTCTAAGTCCTGATTGAAATTTTTGAATTACCGATTGTTACCAAAAAGGGACATTTCTTCTTTCAGGGATCTTAGAGAAAAGTGGGAGTTAAGAAATAGGTCTATTGTTTGTTAAAATCTCTGGATCAGGAAAAGGCTTTTTATGGAAGGGTTTGATTACTGCTACCCTGGATGACTGTAGTACATGGCCTGGTAGCAGAGATAAATTGATTATATCGAGGAAGGTATTGTATTATTACAAAGGGGGGAAAAAGAAATTCTTTGAGGAGCTTGTTTGGACAATGGTCCAAGATATATGTAAACAGTCTCCATGAAGGGATGATTGAAGATTGAGAATCTTGTCTAATGTTTCTGTCTTGGTAGCCGTTGAGGGCAGAAGTTGAAAGATGTTGTCTCTAATAACAAGAATTTACTCATTTAAAAAGCCGTTAAAGTTTTTCCCTCTTAAGGCTTAAAGGGATACATGGCTCAAAGGAGCTCTGTCTTTCTGTCAGCCTGAAATCTGAGGTGGTTCTTCTTCTCCTCTATCAATGCTGATTAATAGGCTGATCAAGCATTACAAAGGACCGTCCTGAATGTTTTTAGGCTATCTTGCCAGACAAAAAGAGACTCTTCCAATTCGGATTAATGTAAGTTCCTTTCCAGCAAGTTCTAAGGTAATTCATGGTGCAGCTGTCACTTTATGAACTGTGTGATCAAGATAGAAGGTGCTAGAGCTATCAAGCGAGTCATCTGTATTATTTTGCACGCAACATTGAATTTAGAGTACTGACAAAACTGCTTGCAATAATGGTAAATCCCTCCGCCTCCTCTTCAAAATAGTGGATAACATCAATAGCAGCTTCAGAAACAGATTTCTACAACACCGATGTCTGATGGAACAAAGCAGGAAATTGTCTGCATAGGACTGCACTAATGCACCTCAACTCCTTCTTCACATGGTTTGACAATGGCAGGAAAAAGGCATTAGCCTCCACTCTGAAACCGGACAGCCCTACCTGGCCTTTAACTCAAAGGAGGGGGTGAGAGCCCCGAGGAAAACTAAGGTCAACACAGCATGATTGACCTGAGGTTCAAGGACTGCCACTCTCACTGTCTGATCCACGCAGCCCCTTCTATGAAAGGGTCTCTGGGCAAAGAATTGAACTTATTCTCTCTGTGACGAATACAAGTGAAAGATGGCTGTTGACATATTTGCTAATCTTTAAATTCTCAAAACACAAGCCCCACACTGTAGGTTCAAATCTGTTCTGTCAATTCGGACCCAATACTACTTGAAGGCACATGTGTCAACAGCTGCTGGCTCCCTGTACTGTTTCAACACAGAGAAAGCAAAACTGTCTACATCATGAGGGGACTTAATTAACCTGCACAATTAACATGGAGGACAAATAGACTAGCAGGTGCTTTAGACCCCACAATTGAGTTAATGATTTGGACTGGCAACAAACACAGTGAAGTCTGAAGTGTTAGAGATTGGAGGTAGGACCACACGCAGACACAGGACTCCGCACCAAAACAGTGGGAGTGGGGGTCGGGGATGAGTGGCTCGGCGCTGGCATACACTGAAGGGAGAGGGAAACGGCTCGGCGGCAGCCACTGGTTTTAAGCTGGTAGCTTCCAATGCACAGCAATCTACAGCAGGTGTGTGCTTGCCAAAATCGTGACATGAAGCAGGATATCAATTATGCAAAACTCTTCTCAATAACAATGCTGAGAGACAAAGGGTACTATTTGAAAGGTTAACTATCGCAGGGATTTGAAAAATGCCAGATATATAAAAAAAAACATTAGAATTCCAATGATTCCAAAATATATTGAAAATATATACTTCTTCATAATCTTCTTTGCAAATAAATGAATGGACTCCAAGTCCTCAGCTGATCACATGCACAAAGAACCTAAAGTGGCAATTACAAAATTTGATTCTGTATTGTTGGCCTTTTGTTAATCAAAAGTTAAAAAAACAACAATCCAATAACTTCCTGTCTAAATACTTGAAATGGATGCTAACCAAATAACCAAAACAACCAAATCCAGGTTAATTGAGAAATCCATTTATCCTCCCTGCTTGCATGTCTCAGTATGTCATTGTTTCTTCAATTGTCTTTTTTTCCTCTGCAAATTAGGATTGTTTTGAATTATTTGTATCAAAGGCTGTTGTTTTCTTTACATTTAACTTATGGAATAAAGAATTAATTCATTTTGAACAAAGCACACACTTTATTATATTTGAACAATGGCTGATTGACCAGTTAATAGGTTATTGAAAGAAGTTGTAAACATTAAAACATTCTGTTGAAATTGGTTGAATGTCTTGTAGACTGACAAAGTTGCAGGAATTGAATTGAACAACAGGCTATTTAAAGGAACACACTCAAGTTACAGCTGCCACAAGCATTCAGTAGAGCACTGTCAGCTAGCTACAAATGAGTTATAACTGGTCTGGAAGAGGCGTTAGAGGTAAAGATTTCTATTCAAAAATTCATGAAGAAATTGAAATCCATGAATGGCAAGTAAACAACCTGATGAATGCTCGCTCTGCGGCGGGCTGAAGTTAGCGATCCATTATACTTTGTCCCACAAACAGCATCAGCATTTATCAGCGTCATTCATGAAAATCTGCAATAGGCTTGATGGACATCAAAGATGGAGGAAGGAGGGCCTTTCTTGCTGCCCAGGAGGCATTAAATCAACTGGTAAGGGTGGGGATAATACAGATGAATGAACCCTGAATGGGAAATTTAATCTCAGGGGACATGTGTCCATAAGGGGAGTGATAGAGAGAGGTGGTGAGGCTGACTCATCCTCCCTTGTCTCCATTGTCACTGTTTCATCACATACCCTATGTCTTTATTCAGGTTCTTTTGTTTTTGCAGTTTGGGTCATTTTGGGTTCCCAGCATATCCCAATAAATACTTAGAATGTATGTTTTTTTTAACCTGTCAGGGAGGTGGTGCAGAGTGGGATGCAAAGTTTCTGAGACATATTTTTCTTTTTGTTAATTTCTATATTTAAAACTTTTTTGCCCAGTGAGCCTTGATAGACCCCAAGTTAATTGAATTCAATGTTAAAAGAAAACATTGAAGCTAAGCAGTTACATCTGCAAGCTTTGTGGAGGGTCAGAAATCAAGGCACAGATTTGGAAATATTATCATGCCCGAAATGCCCCTGTTATGTCTAGAAAAATTTGGATAAATATTGAAATTTGATTTTTTTTTTAATTTCAGCCAAACACTTAATGAAAGTAGACAAAATATAGCTTAAAATTCATTAAGAAATGACATGAAACTACATGATTAGCTGAAAATGACAACAAAATATAAAAAAAAAATAGTGAGAAATTTCCAAAGTACAGAACATAATGAAATGATATAAACAAAATTCTCAACAAAACTATGATTTTTATCTACATTCACTATACCATTTTAAGAGGTCGGTTCGTGATGCTGTTACACATGTCTTTCATTTGGTTACAAAATGGCTTTAAACTTGGCAATGGCAAATGTATTGCTGATGAAAAAGCTCATCTGTTTTTTATGTGTATTTTACACATTGCTTTTTATTTCCATAAGCCATTATGATAAATGCCAGAATCAGAAGAGAGAATTCTGAAAATACAGAATTCAATGTATGAAAACATCCTAAAATCAGATCAATAGTCTTTTAGAATTTTAAAAGCACCAAATGTAAAAAGGTCTCCAAATTTGAATAAAAAGAAAGAAAAAAATGATTTAAAAATAATTTTAAATTTTAATTTAAAAATACTCAGAGTCGGTGCATGACTTGTTTGACCCAACTCGTTTCCCTTTTACTTTTTTGGTTTGATGTGCACATCTACTTTATTAAATGCTATTTGGTACCTGTAGTACTATAAGTATAAAACATGATCATCCAAGTCAAAGTCAACTTTGTTGCCAATAGTCCACACATACATTGGATTGAAATTTTGTGGATCTAAGACCCGTGCTGCGGTAAGTGAAATATAAATATCTAAACAACAATATTAAGAAGAGACAAAAGGATGAAGGAGTACAGCACATTATTGTCTTTCAAAACAAATCTGATTATATGGGAAAATGGCTTTGCTTCATAAGCCTGTGGTTACATTGAATAATGAAAGTATTAATTTTGCCTTGACCAAGCCGAGATTCATTTCTAGAGCATCACATTCTCTGATGAATACTTTCTAATTCCCAACATAATGGCTTGATAAAACGACTCTTCCAAATACAATTTACATGCATACCAAATAACTCTAATTTAGGACTGACATTTTTGAATTGATTACTTCCTAGTTAGGGTCTGCGGCAGTGATTCCATACTTGAATAATTGCAATCCCATTTCACTCACTCAAGCAGGTACAAAAAAGGGTCTACAGATACGGAAAGACAGTCAAAGTTAGATAGAAAATGTCACATCCTCAAATGGGGAGCAACACCACAAAAGCTTAAAAATAATTTCAGAGTCAGCTTATGTGCATAAATGCCAGGACAGATGGCTGAAGCCATATTTAAATAGGTGTCCCACTGTCACAGCATGACTCTGTCTCCCTCAGCACTAACACAACAGTGTTCATCTGATCACTACAACCGTTCCATATGAGCTGGGGCATATGTACAGTATGTATCAGACATGTACACAAAATGTATTTGTATTTGTTGTCAGTGTGTACACATCAAAAAAAAAAATATATATATATTTAAATATAACTGGTTTAAAAATGAGAGTTTTTAATTAAATTTCAAGACCATCACAAAATTTAAGTTTAAATAAAATTTAAAATTTGAATACATCAAATGTAGTTTTTCTTTAACTGCAATGTGTAGATCGGAATTTTCTGTTGGATATACATATCCTTTCATCCATCCATCATCTACAACTTATCCTACTTGGGATCGCAGGGGATGCTGGAGCCTATTCCAGCTGCAAATGAGCTGTCACTGCCAGTCAATTGTGGGACCGGATAAAAAGACAGACAACCATTCAATGCCCCATTCACATATCTGGGCAATTTTGGACAGTGGGAGGAAAACAGAGGAAACCCAAGCAGACACGGGGAGAACATGCAAACTCCACAGAGAGAGGTCCCCTGTAGGAATCAAACGAGGGTCCTTTGTGCTGTGAGGTCAGATTGCTTTTTTTTGGTTAACATACCACTGAACCATTGTGTGCGGTCCAATATTGTGAACTTTTTCAATGATATTCTAATTTTGGGTTACATTATCAATGAGCCATATTATCAAGATTTTAAGAAATATAGTGTTAAAATATTTAACTCCATATGTAATGGACATAACAATATATGGGTTTCATTTTATGGAATGAGTGACAAAAAAATTTTACTTTTTCATGATATTCTTTGTATTTGAGATGTACCTGTATTTTAAATATAATGATTCCACCACACTTCCCACTAAAATCAGAATTATTAAAAATCAATGTGATCAATGTGAGGTCACAAAATCCCTGAACATTGAAAATCAAAATCAGATCAGTTAACATAACTCCAGGAGCATACTACCTATAAATTTTCTATTATTAATTCGAGCTGTTTCATTCACAAATGGATGAGAGACATTATTTTCACCATAATTGTCAGGAAACTGAATGTTGATTATTGTGAGCTCCTTTAAGCATGTATTTTTCATCCAAATAAAATGGCACACTGTTGATGATTGACATATTCAAAATTATTTTCACATGTGAAAGATTCCTGGTTTTTAGGCACTTGTATGACTTAAAATACCAAAAGGGCAGTTGGATGGCTCTTTCAACTAACTTTGCTTTATGAGTTTCTACTGACTCATACAGTGAACACTTAACAGAAATTTAACAACAGTCTGAAAGATTTCTTGGATAGAACATTAAAATGCCACAGTAAAGTTGGCTTTAAAATCCCTGGATAAGAATTATCATAATGTACCATTATATATATTACAGTAGTATTTTGTCAAAATCTATGAAATACTTAGAAAGTGGGTAGGGGTAGGTGTTTTGGCCCCAAGGGTCCAAGTCAAAGTCTCTGTGGTGTGTGCTTTGGTCTGGCAATTAGTCACATACACGTCGATTGCTCTTGATTGACGTGGTTCAATTCACCTAGGGATCTCTGGTTTATGTTTTGTGTGATTCAACATATTAAGACAAGCATAACTTTTAAGGATGATCAAGATTTATCAGAGACTCAAAACAAGCATTGTACCTTTGCCACAAAGTCTGTTCATGCTGATTTTTGTGAACTTTTATTCCCTTGCATTTTTTTCTGTGATTACATAAATAGATCAAGTGACTTTGTTGTTGCCAAAAAGAAAGCAGTGTTTTTGTTGGTAAGTTGCTAAAGAATTTAAAGGGAATAGGAAATATCAATGTAAAAAAAGATCAGCACCAGGCAAATCTAAGAATGTTTTTTGAGGATTCCCCATTACACATTAATATGTGCTCTCATGAGCCTCCAAGGTTTCCCTCAGTTTCACGCATGCAAAACATCATAATTTTGTTGAGCTTAACACAGAATGTAGCACCCCCCCCCCAAAAAAGGGGGATTTTGTGCAACCCATATGCTTTGAGAGTGTGGACTCTGATGATCAAAAATCCCATCAAACACATCAGTTCTTAAATAATTAGCTTTATTTTTGTCAATTTTTTATTTTCTGCAGTGAAAAATGAAGCACTTCAACTGCTATAACAGGGTTGCAGGTAATACAATATTTATATTAGGTAGGATGTTAAATACACACTTTCATCCAACCAGCGGCACTTGAACACATTCAAAATGTTGGGATCCAGCTGCTCGTGAAGCAGCAGCCGTGCAGGAGGCTAAACTCAACAGGTGTGGGCCATCTTGCCTCGTCAGGCTGAAGATAAAGGGAGCCTGTTGGCAGCCTGTAGGTGCCAGTTTGTTGGCTCCCAAGTCCTACGGCTTGTCTTTCCTCGAAAGGTTCAACAGCGCACCAGTGCCACGTCTCCTTGCAAATAAACCTCTAACGCCTCACCTCCTCAGAGTGTCCTTGCCTTTGGGTCAAACCCCTGGACATCTCATGACATATGGGGGGCCAGGCTTCTGTCAAGATATGTGCAGGGCTTTGACCCAAACGCAAGGACACTCTGAGGAGGTGAGGCATTAGAGGTTTATTTGCAAGGAGACGTGGCACTGGCGAGGGAGGGACATGATGTGAGGTAGGGTGTGTGATGCAACAGCTGGTTGCAGCCCGTCGGGGGCATACTGTTGCGTCACACAAGTTCCAAGTCTCGCCAGTGCTACATCTCCTTGCATATAAACCCCTAACGCCTCACCTCCTCAAAGTGTCCTTGTGTTAGGGTCAAACCCCTGCACATCTGACACGAAACCTTTTCTTGACCAAAGAACATTGTGACTTATGATTATCCTCTGCTCCAGTTCATCCCAGGAGATTTAACCAAAATTAACCTTCTGCTGCTGAAGCAGGTGCTTTTGATTGCCCTTCAACATTTTTCATCTCCATCCTTTTGAAATGCAGATTTTAAACTTGATGTGAAAAAATCATGTTGCTCTTTAGGCTGATGTCTACCAGTGTCTGTTCATACTCTATAAGATAAGGTCAAGGCTGTTTAAAGTGAGGTAATTTTTTATATCTCAGCTTTAATGTGAATCAACATGAGAAAAGCATCCTAGAGGCTGCCGCATCACAAAGCTATCACACATATTGTCATTTGTCATCTCAGAGCAGGTATCAAGCAGCAGTTGGCATGTCTCACTATTGCAGCAGGGGCATGATGGCATTCAGTGAAAGATCCAATTGGTTTCTCTTGCTTTTTGCTTGCAGCTGTGCATGCGCATTAGACTCTCCTCTAATATACTGCAATGGCCTATCCCAATGGCATATCTCAATGGCATTACATCTTTAAATGGGAATCATTCCAACAGAATCAATATCCATTCATTATCTACTGGTTATCCTGCACTTTTTGTCAAGGGGATGCTGAAGCCGATCCCAGCTGTCATTGAACAAAGACGCGGTACAGTCGCCAGTCATTCGCAGGGCCACATATAGAGACCAAATTCAATTCACTCTCATTTCACACATTTCACAATTTTTTCCAGTTTATTCCAATGAACCTCCTGCATGTTTTTTGGTAGAAACTTCAGAGCCAGGAGGAAGCCCACACAGGCACAGGGAGAACATGCAAACTCAACACAGTAAGGCACCCTGTGGGAATGAAACCAGGATCCTTGGTGCTGTGAGGTGGCAGGGCTAACCACGGTGCCACGTTGCCATCCAATATGATGAGATATTTTCTTGAAATGGATACAGTAGAAAACACTTAATAAATCGGATGAGGTGAAAATTTTGAGCATCATGATTGTTATGTTAGATGAGAACTCAATTAAACAGAAAATGAAACCGTTCACTATTCAAAGGTTGCAGGGAATAAATGCTGGATCAAACAATGGATCAATGACCTGCAGCAGCAAAAATCCTTATGACAAAACATCTGCCCGCTTTTACCTGTTTGTAGTTTTCCATTCATCTTAACATATGCTCTTTTTTTCCCCTGATCCACTACTGCTTTGAGTGGAGCCGGGCTTGTGGCACCTGCTTCCGAGGCTATCCTGTTGTTTTTCTGTGATAGCTGTCTCTCAGGAGCCTGTGCTCGCTCAGAAGCCTGGAATCCATGAGTGTGTTCTAACCAGTTGTCTGTCTCAGCAGTCTTAGTGCACACAAAATGCGCCTCTACCTCCCCCACTAAGAAACTTTTTCTCCCTCTTTTTAACTTGAGTCCTAGAGGGATTGCTGGTGCCCCCATGATAGATTGCAGCAATTAAGTGTGATCATGCCCTCATGGAAATGGACTGGAACAAGTATGACACAATGCTGGGCTGGGTGTATGGATGTAGTATAGATATCTATAGATAGTATAGATAAATCTACAATTTTCTTTGCTGTTACAGTCCAAGCCACCTATTTATAAGATACACACACACACAAACACAAACACACACACACACACACACACACACACACACACACACACACACACACACACACACACACACACACACACATATATATATATATATATATATATATATATAAACAATAAGCAGTTGTGTTGATACATCTACAATGGAGATTTGACAAAAGTATGTGGGTTCTTACAGCTCAGTGAAGGTCCGCATTAGGGTGATAAGGGACGACAGCATGATATCGATGCTGGTTTACCTGAAACACACAAATATATTTGTTTCACCATGAGGTTAAGAGATCAAACACACACACACACACACACACACACACACACACACACACACACACACACACACACACACACACACACACACACACACACAGTCAGGTGTGTGCAAGACCAAATTATTGCCTTTCTTAGAGATTTTCTCCATCTCTCAATAAAGCATTTTCAAGCAGCTGTCTGCTGCTATTCTAAATTGAAAGGGAGCTAGCTAAAACATTGCTTTGATACCTCCATCGACTGATCACACCCAAGCATGGTTCAAGAGGTAGTGCGGTCGTCCCTGGAACAAGACATTCCTGGTTCCATTCCCGGCTCCTTCTCTTGTGTCGAAGTGTTGTAAGGATAGACACTGAACCCCTGGTGCTGCTAGATAGCAGCCAACTGATCATGGTACATCCAAAATGTGTTAAATGCAGAGTACAAATTTCCCCACGGGGTTTAATAAATTACACATTATCATTATCAAACAACATGCATCCACACAGCGCATAAATGTAGTAAAGAAGCAAATCTACAAAAACACAAAACTGGTGCAAATTAATTTAAATGTCTGTGATGATCTTACATTTGTATCTTATATTTTTATTATAATAGAGAGCTTGTTGATACGCAGTATTTCTTTTGATAGAGATTATATGCATGACATGTTTACCAGCTAGATATCTGTATGTGTTTGAAGGTAATGTCTTCAAACTACAATGAATTGATTTGTTACATAAGGCGGTCATGATTATCTCTGCAATATAATGAGGTAATTTGAAGTTGCAATGAAGTTCCATGAGGTCATATCATGCAGTAGTTGAATCACTGTATTGAAATTGGAGATGATATGAGAAATACAAAGACATACAAATGAATGAAGGCTCTTGATGATTGCAGGAGATAGATGTAAACTTTATTCATACATAATGCGTGATACATTTATTCCAACCATTTCCCATGTTAATGAAACATATTCCAATTTCCTTGTACTAGCAAATACTGGTTACTATTATTATTGTTTGTTTAATTTTTCGAGACCAACAATATCTGTTCTCTTGTGTTCGGGATTCTCTTTATATCAGACAAAACATGTCAGTACTGCAGAAAAAAATATGATTATTATTATTGTTATCATTATGAATAATAATAATAATAAGTGGTAGTCACAGAAAGAGGGGAGGAAGGTGAGTTCGGAAGCAGAGAGAGAAGAGGATAGGCAAGAGTCTGGTACTGAGAGTAGGGACTTTGAATATTGGGACGATGACAGGAAAAGGGAGTTGGCTGAAATGATGCAGGGAAGGAAGGTGGATATACTGTGTGTCCAGGAGACCAGATGGAAAGGTAGTAAGGCTAGAAGCTTAGGAGCAGGTTTTAAGTTGTACTATCATGGTACTGACAGGAAGAGAAATAAAATAGGAATTATCTTCAAAGAGGAATTTGTTAGGAACGCTCTCGAGGTGAAAAGAATGTCAGATAGACTTATGAGCCTGAAACTAGAAATTGAAGGTGTGATGCACCATGTTGTTAGTGGCTGGGCCCCACATGTAGGATTCAAATTAGAGGAGAAGGAGGTAGATGAATTGATGCAGAATATCCCGAGAAATGAGAGAGTGGTAATTGGGGCTGACTTCAATGGACATGTTGGTTTAGGAAATAGAGGTGATGAAGAAGTGATGGGCAGGTTTGGTATCCAGGATAGGAAAGTAGAGGGACAAATGGTGGTAGACTTTGCAAAAAGGATGGAAATGGCTGTAGTAAATACTTTTTTACAGAAAAGACAGGAACATAGGGTAACTTATAAGAACAGAGGAACGAGCACGCAGGTAGACTACATCTTGTATAGAAGAGGTAATCTGAAAGAGATCAGTGACTGCAAAGAAGAGGAGAGGAGACCAGAGGTAAAAGTAGTGAACGCTGAAAGGGGAGGAGTGTTGAATGGTTTTTGGGGAGGAGATGAGAAAGGCTCTTGGTGGTCAGGGAGATCTTCCAGATGACTGGACAACTACAGCTAATGTGATCAGGGAGACAGGTAGGGGAGTACTTGGTGTGTCGTCTGGAAGGAAAGTAGATAAGGAGACCTGGTGGGGGAATGAGGAAGTGCAGGAGTGTATACAGAGAAAACGGTTAGCAAAGAAGAAGTGGGAACCGAGGGGACTGAAGAGAACAGACAGGAGTACAGGAAGATTCAGCATGAGGTAAAGATAGAGGTAGCAAAGGCAAAACAAAGGGCATACTATGACTTGTATGCTCAGTTGGACAGTAAGGTGGGAGAGAATGATTTATACAGGTTGGCAAAACAGAGAGATGGAGACGGAAAGGATGTACAGCAGGTACGGGTGATTAAGGATAGAGAGGGAAATGTATTGACAGATGCTAGAAGAGTGATGGGAAGATGGAAAGAGTACTTTGAAGAGCTGATGAAAGAGGAAAATGAAAGGGAGGGAAGGGAAGAAGAGGTGACTACTGTAGACCACAAAGTAGCAAAGATTAGTAAAAGTGAAGTGAGGAGGGCATTGAAGAGGATGAAGAATGGAAAGGCAGTTGGTCCAGATATGGATATGCCTGTATTGATATGCCTGTGGAGTGAAGTGTCTAGGAGAGGCGGTGCTGGAGTTTCTGGCTAGATTATTCAACAGGATCTTAGAGAGAGACAAGATGCATGAGGAGTGGAGAACAAGTGTGATGGTACCCATTTTTAAGAACAAGGGAGATGTGCAGAATTGCAGTAACTGTAGAGGGATAAAGTTGATGAGCCATACAATGAAGTTATGGGAAAGAGTAGTGGAGACTAGACTGAGAGCAGATGCCAGTATTTGTGAGCAGCAGTATGGCTTCATGCCTAGAAAGACTACTACAGATGCAGTATTTGCTTTGAGAATGCTAATAGATAAGTACAGAGGTCAGAGGCAACTACATTTCGCTTTTGTAGACCTAGAAAAAGCATGCGACAGGCTGCCAAGAGAAGAACTCTGGTATTGTATGAAAAAGTCTGGAGGGACAAAGAAGTATGTTAGACTGATGCAGGACATGTGTGCTGGCTGTGAGACAGTGGTGAGGTGTGCTGTAGGTGTAACAGAGAAAATCGATAGAGGTGGGACTTCATCAGGGATCAGCTTTGAGCCCTTTCTTACTTGCAGTGGTGATGGACAGGCTGACAGATGAGGTTAGACAGGAATCTCCATGGACCATGATGTTTGCAGATGACATTATGATCTGTAGTGAGAGCAGAGAACAGGTGGAGGAACAATTTGAGAGGTGGAGCTTTGCTCTGGAAAGAGAGGAATCAAGCTTAGTCGCAGCAAGATAGAATATATGTGTGTGAATGAGAGGAACCCAGGTGGAATGGTGAGGCTACAGGGATAGGAGATCAAGAAGTTGGAGGATTTCAGGTACTTAGGCTCAACAGTCCAGAGCAATGGAGAGTGTGGAAAAGCGGTAAAGAAACGGGTTCAAGCACGTTGGAATGGGTGGAGAAAAGTTTCAGGGGTTCTTTGTGATAGAAGAATATCAGCCGTAATGAATGGAAAGGTGTACAAGACAGTGGTGAGACCAGCGATGCTGTATGGTTTGGAGACAGTGACACTGAACAAAGACAGGAGGCAGAGCTGGAGGTAGCAGAGATAAAGATGTTAAGGTTCTCCTTGGGAGTGACAAGGATGGATAGGATCAGGAATTAGTCCATCAGAGGGACAGCACATGTTAGATGTTTTGGAGAGAAAGTCAGAGAAGCCAGACTGAGATGGTTCGGTCATGTACAGAGGAGGGTTAGTGACTATATTGGTAGACGGATGCTGGAATTGGCACTGCCAGGCAGGAGGTCTAGAGGAAGACTGAAGAGAAGATTTAAGGACATAGTGACAGAGGTTATGAAGGTAGTTCGCGTGAGAGATGTGGATACAGAAAATAGGGTTCGATGGAGAAGGTTGATTCGCTGTGGCGACTCCTGAAGGGAAAAGCTGAAAGGAAAAGAAGTAGAAGAAGAAGTAGTAGCAGTGGTATTATAAAACAATCAAACAACAAAACTAGGTCAGAAAGAATCAAGTCCATGTAGAATAAAGCTGAAGTGAAAATTGTTGAAATATAATGTGTCTGGGTTGCAGGAAAAGGGACATTTTTTACAACAATAGATAAGTAAGCCATTAATTTCATTAATTACTATCAGATTTAAATATTTTGTTATTATTGACAACAAAGTATTAGTTTTACAGTGGCTTAAGTTGTTTTCATCAAGATTCTGCAATTTTTCAAGTTTCTTTTTCACAATTTTCAATGCCACAGTGTCTTTTAATGGGGTATTTCACTGACACAGACTCAGCATTTAATGAGTTTCCACACAACAGCTGCAACAGCTTCATTGTATCCCAGGTGTCATTCTGCAGTGGTGTGACAACACATCACATACAGTTTGAGAAAAGTAGTTGCAAGTTAGTGTTGTCTTTCACAGCAAATCATATGCCAAGGCATGATAGTGATGTAGTGTATGATTTAGTGCAAATAAGTAACTTACAACTTAATTGTGTTTTCAAAGTTTAAATACAAAACAATCAACAATCTGCTACACATGGTTGTAATGATAGTATCGACAGGATGAATTTTAAGCTCAGTTGTAAGGGGCCTTGAAAAACTAAAACAAATTAATAAAAAGAAAGGTGTCATGACTTTGGTCAAATTTTACATGATTAAATGTTTGGATATCAGAATAGCAGATTAGTGTCACTCAGTCAACAAAGTTCAGCATGTCATGGTGGTATTAAGATCGGAAGAGCACACGTCTGAAC
>CAAKHD010037875.1:24678-40401 GCA_901007705.1 Fistularia tabacaria
TCCCTACACGACGCTCTTCCGATCTAAACAAATTAATAAAAAGAAAGGTGTCATGACTTTGGTCAAATTTTACATGATTAAATGTTTGGATATCAGAATAGCAGATTAGTGTCACTCAGTCAACAAAGTTCAGCATGTCATGGTGGTATTACCTCCTCAGAAATAAGCCTCAATGATCTCCTCTAAATTATAACCTTTTTAATTCAGTTTTGTTTCAGTTGATGAAACTAAGCTTGAGGAGGAGGAAAATAGATAAGCAGTAAGGTATTAAATATAAGGGGGGGGGGATTAAGCCCAAGGATCTGTGTATGTGCATGATTTTAATTGTGCTGTTTGCAACGCCATCATTTTTACACACTTTCTAATGTTCATTCCTCCGACTTCCCTTGTCTCTTCCCCTGTAAAACATTCTCTTACGGACATCTGTGCATTGATTTCCTTGTGTGATGTGAATTACACAAGCTGTAATAGAGCTTGAGCTCATACAGCTAAAGACCAGAGGCAGGAGAACACAGTTAGACTACATCTTGAATAGACAATGTAATCTGAAGGACATCAGAGACTGCAAAGTAGAGGTAGGTGAGAATGTAGCCAAACAGCAAAGGTTGGTGGTTTGTTGGATGAATCTGGTGACAAGGAAAAAGAAGAGGGAAAACGCAGAGCAGTGAACAAAAGGTGGAAGCTGAAAAGTGAGGAGTGTTGTATGGTTTTCAGGGAAAAGTTGAGCAAGGCTCTGGGTGTTCAGAGGAGATCTTCCAGATGACTTGACAAGTACAGCTAATGTGATCAGGGAGACAGGTAGGAGAGTACTTGGTGTGTCGTCTGGAAGAAAAGTAGACAAGGAGACTTGCTGGTGTAATGAGGAAGCGCAGGAGTACATACCTAGAAAGATGTTAGCAAAGAAGTTCTTGGATTGTAGTAGTTGTAGTTGAGAAGCTGTTGGACAGAAGTACAGGGAGATGCAGCGCAAGGTAATGGTAGAGGAAGCAAAGGCCAAATAAAGGGGGACATGTTGACTCGTATGATAGGTTGGAGGGTAAAGAGGGAAAAAATGATTTATAAAGGTTGGCAAGACACAGAAATAGTGAAAGAAAGGATGTGCAGCAGGTTTGAGTGATTAAGAATAGAGAGGAAATAATGAGTGATCGGAAGATGGAAAGAGTACTTTGAAAAGCTAGCGAAGGAGGAAAATGAAAACAAGGGCAGGTTAGAAGAAGTGACTTTTGTGGACCATGAAGTAGCAGAAATTACCAAGGGTCAAGTGAGGGTGGAATTGAAAAGGATAAAGAGTGGAACGGCTGTTATTCCTGATGATATACCTGTGGAGGTATGGAAGTGTCTAGCAGAGGAGTCAGTAGAGTTTCTGCTAGATTATTCAACAGTATCTTAGAGAGTGAATGGATGCCTGAAAAATGGAAAAGAAGTGTGAAAGTTCACATTTTTAAGAATAAGGGAGATGTACAGAATTGTGGTAACTATAGAGGAATAAAGTTGATGAGCCATACAATGAAGTTATGGGAAAGAGTATTGGAAACTAAACTGAGAGGAAAAGTCAGCATTTGTGAGCAGCAGTACGGGTTATTGCCTAGAAAAAGTACTACAGATGCAGCATTTGTTTTGAGAGTGGTGGTAGAGAAGTACAGAGAAGATCAGAGGGAGCTGCATTGTGCCTTTGTCGATCTACAAAAACTATACAACAGGGTGCCAAGAGAGGAAACATGGTACAGAAGTCTGGAGTGACAAACAAGTTTGTTAGACTGCTGCAGGACATGTATGTGAGCTGTGAGACAATTGTGAGGTGTACTGTAAGTGTGACAGATAAGTTCAAGACTACATCAGGGCTAAGCTCTGAACCCATTCTTGTTTGCAATGGTGATGGACAGGCTGGCAGAAGAGGTAAGATAGGAATTTCTGTGGACCATGATGTTTGCAGATGACATTGTGATCTGTAGCAAGAGCAGGGAGCAGGTGGAGGAAAATCTCAGAGGTGGAGTTATACACTTGAAAGGCCGCAGCAAGACAGAATATGTGTGTGAACAAAGGTGACCCAAGTGGACCTGTGAGGCTACAGGGAGTGCAGATGAAGAAGGTGGAGGAATTGAAGTACTCAGGGTCAACAGCCCAGAGCCATGGAGAGTTTGGAAAAGAGGTGAAGACAGCATTCAAGCAGATTGGAACATGTTGAGAAAAGTGTCAGATGTAAGTTGTGATACAAGAGTATCAGCCAAAATGAAAGCAAAGGTATTCAATACACGGCTGAGACCAGTGCTGCTGTATGGTTTAGAGACAGTGTAATTGAGGAAAAGACAGGAAGAAAAGCTGGAGGTAGCAGAGATGAAGATGATGAAGTTCTCCTTTGGAGTGACAAGGATGGATAGGATCAGGAATAAGCCCATCAGAGGAACAACAGAGAGGCCATACTGAGATGGCTTGGTCATGTACAGATGAAAGATAGTGAATATATTAGAAGAAGGATGCTCAGGTTGGAACTGCCAAGCAAGAGGCCTACAGAGAGATCAAAGAGACTAAAGAGGGCATAAAGTTAGTTGATGTGAGAGAAGAGGTTTCAATTAATAGGGTTAGATACAGGAGGTTGATTGCGTAGCCAAAAGTAAAAGAAGAAGAAGAAGCTTGGAGTTATGTACTTAAAAATAAGATCACCAAGGTTTAGTCAAAAAATACAAATAAATATGAAAAGTAATCTGAAATTAGTTGGGAAACACATAACAATCACAAAGAAATCCCTGAAAATTAGCCTACCCCAAAGAGCTAACATCCTCAACAAAAATCCTCCACCAATTTTTCAGAAGCAGAGGAAAAAAATAACCTTTAGATTTGGTTATGATAATAAAAAAAGTTTAATATGAGCGTAAAGTCAAAATAAGGCTGGTCAGAAGGGATCTGTTACATTGAAACCTGAGGTGAAAGCTAAATTTATAGCCGTTTGTGTTACCATATAAAAACAATGGAAGTTCTATGTTTGTTTTAGTAAGGACTCAAACCACCTATAGATTAGGGCTTCCAAATGTCTAGGACTGTTTCCGACTGACCAGGTAAATGTCTACAAATGACAATTTCTGTGCCAAAGAAATTTCTAAAGCAAGAAAGAATTATTAAATCTTACTTACGTCCCAAATAATAATTTTCATATTATTTTCATTTTGTTTCAAGCGCTGACCCTTATCTTTCAGGCAGCTGGACACTTTATTTACTCAGCAGGGGACTGTGGATTAAATGCTAAAATCAGCTACAAAGTAGCTATGGGAGGGAGGGAAACTGTGTCAGGGGTTGAAAAGATGAAGACAAGCCATGATAAGTGTTGATGACATAGATACTGATGTGCATCAAAACTAGTGCATCTAGAGGTAAGTGATTGAAAGTGTATGTTTGCATGCACACTTTGCCTAGATCTGGTTTATGATATTTCCAGACATGAAACACTCAAATTATTCCTCTAGGGAATGTCCAAAACAGACAGTAACAAAATGTGTGTGATTCCAGAGCATTTGAAACTGGAAAAAAATATTTTCATTTTTGAAAATGAACATGGCTCTGATGTCTTTATTGGGTAAGTCTGTTCAGAAAGTGCTTACAGTTTGAAGTGAGAAGAGTAGAATGTACAAAATAAGTACTAATCAACGTTATAAAATTAAACTTTTAATATAAATGGAATCAGCAGGTTTGGCAAAAAAACATGTTTAAAAAAAATACTGAAATAAATGAACAGAATTTTCCAAAATACATAACAGATCTTGATTAAAATATACATATATATATATACATATAAATATATATATATAGATATATCTTATTAAAGGTAGAGGAGAAAAAAAAAGTCCCTTCATGACCCCCTCATGTTTAGTGGGAGCAGCTACATGGGAGATTGAGTCTGTAGTGAAAGCCAATTCAACAGACCCAGCCAGATCCTAGAGACAACCAGGCCAGCCACCTGTTTGTACCTGAAGAGCCCCGCCCCAAAATACTGCAGTGGGGACATGCCTCCAAGATCACCTGTCATCCCGGGCTTGCACGGGTTTGCACAGACTCTCCGGTTCCTCCAGCGGAGTTTCCAGTGGCCGAGCATGACATGGGACACGACTGACTTTGTAGATGCCTGCGCTGTCCGTGCCCAAGGTAAAGCTTCCCATGGACCCCAAGCTGAACTTCCACCATCCAACGGTAACACAGTCATCCTCACGATAGCTGATCGCTTCTCTAGATCAGTTCATTTTGTTGCTCTTGCTCAGGTCCACCATCAGGAGCCGGTGTTTGGCAGACCGCCGCTGCATCCCATCCACGGACCCACAACCAGGACAGGTGGTTTGGCTCTTGACCACAGATCTCCCATGATAGGTGGAGTCTAAGAAGTTGACTCCATGCAATGTTGGCTATTTACACATTGTAAAGCTTGTTAAGCCCTCGGCAGTGCGCCCCCTTTAGATACACCAAACTGATAACATCTCGAGGCTTAAAACAGTCTCCTCCTGTCCCCTGAGCTCTCCACCCCCTCCAACCCCCCTGGATCATTGACGGCAATCTGATCTTTACATTAACTGAGATCTTGGGTGTGAGATGTCGAGGGCTAGGCTACCAGAATCTCGTAGACTGGGAGGGATTAGGCCCCGAAGAGCATTCCTGGATCCCTAGTTGTCTCATATTGGACCCACGATTACTGAAGGACTTTAACTGTTTAAGCCTGGTAGGTGCCAGGAGGCGTCCATTGGAGGGGGGGTACTGTGGTGGTTAGACTCTGGTTGCTCTGGGGTTTCCCTGTGCTTTCCTTCGCAGAGGCTGGGTGTTGCTGAGAAGCGGATAGCGGCACTCCTGTTTCCAGTATGTAGGCTAACGAGACTGGTGTGCTTGTTGGCAGACAGTCACCAAGCAGCAGGAGATCGTCTTGCTAGCTTCATGACTTTCGGCGACACAAAGTGGGAAGGTCCACTGTACACCTTTCCAGAGTGCGTGTTCCCCGGAGCCTCTGCCTTTGAGTATCCTGCCCCTGGGTCTCAGCCTTGTCAACCCCCTCGCCTACTTTCAGCATTAAACCACACTCTGTTCCAACTCCCTCTTTTTTGCTGTCTGCTTTTGGGTCCAGATCTACTCAATCCCGACATTACTTACCAAAAAATGTGAGTGAAAGAGAACAATGGGATGTAATTCTTCATAGAAAACTAATCATCAAATGCTGATGGTGTCTTAGCTAATTTTAGGCCTATAATTAAAGCAAGAAAGGGGTATCCACTGTAGCTGTTGGGATCCAGCTGCTCGTTAAGCAGCAGCTGTGCAGGAGGGTAAACTCAACAAGTGTGGATCAGCTTGCCTTGTCAGGCTGAAGATAAAAGGAGCCTGTTACCTGGCCCGCAGGTGCCAGATTGTTGGTTCCCAAGTCCTATGTCTCGGCTCTCCTTGCAAGTTCTGTGTCTTACAAGTGCTACGCCTTCTTGTAAACAAACTTCTTCAACGCCTCACCTGCTCAAAGTGTCCTTGCGTTTGGGTCAAACCCCTTCACCCATCATGACAGAAGCATGAAAAGCTGACCTTACTTTCTTATCACAATAAATGCACAAACTGATCTGAACCCTGTCTCTCTGTGGACCTCTTTGTAGATTGTCCCAAAGAATAGTGAAAAATCACTTGACACAGATAACCAGACTTATGATTGACAAGTAATCAGCTACCTCTTACAATGCTGGTCCCAGTTGCATCAGAATGAACTTGGGATGTAACTGTTACAGTGAAAGGTGAGATTTATTCAGAATAATAACTGGGCAAATATTTGTGTATGAGTGTGTATGTGTGTGTGTGCATGTGAGAGAGAGATAGAGAGAGTTGGTGGAGGCAGAACAACCAGGAGTCATTTCAAATGTTTATATCGTGCGCCCCAGGGCTAATGATTGTGGGTACTGTCTGTTCATAATATTGTATTGAAATTTATTATCAGAGTTGAGAAAAACTTTAACAATGGGACCACTACTCTTCTCGTTTGTTTTTTATGAAGACAAAGTGGGAACTCAGGGTTTTCACAATGTGACTATTTTAAGTGTTGATAAACAAGGGGAAATTTAAAGCTACCTGTATGTAAACCATGAATAGTTTACTCAAGCCACTGTTAAAATCATGATGTATTTTTAGATTATATTTTTAGCCTTTCACAGATAAATCATTGTTAGCATATATGTAAGCAAATACGAAGATTTCAAAGATTAATGTTTTCAAGTAAAATATCATTCGTTATTTATAGCCACATTTCCATCAGACTAATGCTATTTACAAATTACAAAGTTAGCACACTTTTTGCTCCAGATACGGATAACAGCTGATCTTGAAATGCTTCTATTTTGAAAATATTTTGCAGACTAACCAAAATCCAATATCGACCTAGAGGCCTAATACTAAGGTCAAGAGGTGTCTTAGCAGTTCAAATATTCAGTTTGATTTAGGTGGATTGGTTTTAGCATCAGTCTGATTTCATTAAGTAGTGTAATATGAGTTGAATGTTGATATAATAATTAATTGACATCAGTCTAAAATCAAATAGATGCCCAGTGCTGCTGAATGTCCCAGATCATTTAACAGTATCATGCCTTACCTTAAGCTTGAAAACTTAAAAAGATTGTTCCTGTGGCGGATTTCTGAGCTTTGGTCTTCAGTTTGTGGCTTCATCTGGGTGTTAATAACAGGCTGGAAAAGCCAACAAAAGCCCTGTGGGAAGCATAATGGAGGGAAGATAAAGGTGGATGGAAAGATAGGTGGAGGGCACAGACAGATGCACTGACATTTCCCTCCCATTACCATGGTCCACAGAGTGTGCGCTCATTGCCCATGGACACAGCTTCAGTGTGCACTGAAGTGAAAGAGACAAGCTGCAAATAGACATACATTTGCTGAGCTAAAAGACACGGGAAGTTATACAGGAACTGAATCAGTGACTGAAGTAGAACTTTCATATTGCTGTGGGAACAACTCAAGAATGGCATTCTCTGCTTCAGGTGACAGGGAGATAACATTTTATGTGAATACCAAGTGGAGACTTTGCCCTGAAAAATTGGCTTTTGTGAAGAGTGAAAGGACATCTTGAAAAGTCAAAAATAAATAAAAGGAGATACTGGGTAATATTAACATACGGTTTCGGCCACAATTGATCTGGAATTGGGCAGCATATGGACGCAGTGGTTAGGGCCTCCGTCTCACAGCAAGAAAGTCCCTGGTTTCAATTTCAACTTTTTTTCTGTTTGTAGTTTGCATACATATTAATTATCTTTTTATATGAATAGATTATTGCTGATTTTGAGATAAAGTTTTGTTAATTTTTGAAAATTTGGTCCTTTTTATGTGATTTCTGGTCAAATACACATTTATTTCTGGTGAAATGCAAGACAATATGTTATGTTAAATTTTTCAGTTTTCAATAACATACATTGTGGCCCTGTGATAGGCTGATGACCAGTCCAGGGTTAACCTGCCTACTTGCCAAATGATAGCTGGCTACAGCCACCGTCAACCCCCTGAGTGTTGGAGACAAGATATAGGTAATAAAAACAATTTTTATTGGGTGGGGTCGAAAAATGCTTGACAATCTAAATTGGTAATATATCTCCTGCTGCATTTTAGAGAGTTTCATGCTGATTTGTAGCTAGTTTCTAGTTTAGCAAATTTTAAGTACTTTTTCTCAATATATTCATTCACTCAATTATTCAATGACTAAACTGCTTATCCTGCGCTTAGGGTTACGTGGGACTGGAACAAATTCCATCTGAAATTGGGTGAGAGGTGGGGTGAGACCTGAGACAAACAACTATTGACTTTTTCATTCAAATATCCTGGCAATTAAGCTTCTTGAATTAACTTCATAAAGCAGGAAGGAGGGGAACCAGGAGAAACCCTCTAAGACACTGAAAGAGCATGCCAACTCTACACAGAAAGGCCACAGTAAAAATTGAACCAAGAACATTATCCCTGAGAGGTGGATTCGCTGAGCACTTCACCACCATGATACCATTGTCAATATATTGGTTTGATCATTTCTTTTATGATTGATAATGTTTTTTTTCTTTGAAATTTTAGGCTAACATAGCTAACTTGTATGTTGCTTTTCACATTTTTGATTTCTCTGAAGTTTTTGGTAATTTGTGTGGATTTTTTTGTGTTATGTGATAATTGATTATTAATATTATTATTATTATTATTATAATTACTACAGCAAATGACTCCTCATTCACAAAGCACTTAAAGAAATGCTACTCTCTATGAAACCTTATTACCGTTATGCAATGATGGTTGCGTTCCCCTTGTGTCTTCTGCCTAAAGTCTGTCTTCTGTTTAAATGAGAAATGTGTTCTTATTATTGCATGGTAGATTTCCTCCATGTTATTCCTTGTTTGTGGTTCACTCCCAGCCCACTTTCTTAGCAGGGACTTGGGGACAGATGCAACTTAGCAAAGGTTCATGCTGACTCCATGTTGGCTTTACTGACAGCCTACATTTGGGACTGTAAGTCAACTGGCAAATGGACATAACTAAGGTGTGGCCAAACCTCTCTATAAATCTGTCTTATTGTGGGATGTCTGAAGAATATGACAAAACGTAACTAACTCAACAGTTACTCTTGACATTTACAGTATGTACCTTTTGTTGTAAGTTGATACCTTTGAAAGCTTAAAAATGCTACTTCTGTCTAAATGGATGAAAATGGTCAGAAGAAAGAAAAGAAATTCACCACAGAACAATTGCTCTTATGTTTTTAAATAATCCCATAGGAGAGTTTTTAAGGACAAAACGGGGACAGTCAATATCTTCATTTGGTGCTATCTATGTGTAAATGTGTATGTGTATATGTGTATGTGTATATTGTGTATATTGTGTATATGTGTATATATGTATTTATATAGGTATGGGTATGTGTGTACAAATTTATGTAGAAGTGTGTGTGGAATGTATGGTGACTTATGGGCATATGCATATGTGTTTGCACTGTCATAAGTGTGTATTTATCTTTCCTGTTTTTTTTTGTTTTTTTTTCCACTAATGTTGCTGCTGCAACACCCGAATTTCCCCTATGGGGATCAATAAAATATTATCTTATCTTATCTTATCTTATCTTAAAGGAACGCTGAAAAGTTCTAAATGATGTAGATCGGGCATTAACATAGCAGAGCAATTTATAGAAGCCATTCCTTGTCGATTTCTGGTGGTTTCTCATTTGTTATTGATTCTATTTATTCTCCATAACGTCTCAGTTTTAGAAATTTCTCGAACAATTTGGGCAATTCTTGATTAACTTAAAACATTTTCATTGATCAATGAAAGCAAATATTTTTCAATTAATTAATTCATTGTCTACTCATAACTACGTATCCAAGGTTGGGCTTTGGTGTATGTCTGACTATACTGATAATGTTTTGCATCGCTGTACATGATATTTACATTAATTCAGTGGTCTTATTTGTTGTGCCGGACAAAGATTGAGTTGAGATTATAGCAAATTTTTAGAGATAGTGTGTGTGCTTAAAGAACCTGAGAGCCCTTTTCATTGCACACATTCATATAACCCCTTTGGTCTTTTAGCCTTTGTCTCCACTGATGCTGTGTTGTGTATGTTGTTGAACAGAAGAAAAAAGAAGAAATAACTATGTGCAGGACATTTGCCCTCACCAGCTGTGTATATGTGATTAATCCATTTTGCCCCAACAATTTCTGGCTGCATTTTCCTCAAATTGTTCCTGTGCATTTCTCACTGTGATGATACCCGTGTGCTGCAAGACATAAGTGGGTGAATATTTAGCACAAAATTATGTTGTATATAGCTGCTTCTTGTGGTCATTAGGTTCCTCCCACCGATGCAAATGATCCAATTCAGAATAAACAAAGACGCAGCACAGGCCTGGGGGAAGACTTGATAAATGACAAAAACAATGTAGCAATCTTGTTCTGTTTGCATTTTGGGATTATTTTCTGGCTTTTTGTCTCCCATTGAACAAAACCATCTTCTTCTTTCATACTCCACAAAATGTTGCAGCCGAGGAGTTTATTCCAACTTGCAAATATAAACTGAAAACTAGCTTCTTTTAGGTACTAAAATACAGTAGATGCTATGATGTTAGCTATGTGCATTTGAAGACAATAACATAAGAATAAATTTAATATGAATGTATTTACTGATTCAGCAGTGTGAGTACCAATATCCACAGTAACAGATCTGCAATTAGATTCTGAACACAATGCCAAAGCCAAAACACGCTTACAGTCGCTGCAATGGGAGCACAGAGGCATGAGATAAACCCATATGAGTTGATGCATTTTGGAAAATAGATTATTTTTAAATGAACATTTTTTTCTTTTGAAATATCTTCATGTGTCTATGTGTGAAAAACAACTTTAATGAGAGTAAGATTACCGACATAGTGCTATCTTGTTTCTGGTTCAAAATATGAAAGGAACCAAGTTCGGGAATGGTGAGTGGATGTCTGATTCCTCTTAATAATTGAGTAATGGGCACAATCTGATTTCTCTTTATATGGAGTTTAGTTATGTGATTTTGTAAATACATTATCGGGTCTCTCACAACCTACTCAGGCACAGGAACACAGGCAAATGACTATTCATATTTATTGGATTTTTTCACTCTGATATCCGTAAGGGCTCTTTACACGATCACATTAATTGTCTACTCCTTCATAATTCCAGTATTGATTTATTTTCAATATAAATGCTCTGTATTAAAAATCAACAATATAATACAATCCAGAAGTGAAAGAAAAGATTGGACCTTTTTTCATTTTTCCACCCAAACATGGAATCATTGAACTAACTATCAAACTGTGGAGACCAGAGACTTATGTTCATGAAAGATACTCTGTGTTTTGATGAAAATATATCCTGTCTTTGATCCTGTATTTGATTTACTATTGTGCTATTATGACAGGAGTCCTATACGAATAAATTATGCACATAATAATCATCTTTTTTCATTTTATAGACAAACGGAAATGACAAAAAATGTGATGCTTCATTTTTGTTTTTTCATACATTCACTTACACCTTTCATATGAATTCATTTTTATCATCTCTGTTTGTTTTGGCTCTATTTAAAATGACCGTATGCATTATTTACTTCACAGAGCTATTTTTAGAACTCCTGAATAATGAACATGCAGTGTCTAAATGAAGCCTGCAAGCAAAAAGGAAGTGTTTGATAGCTTAGTGACTCTGTGTTTGTGCTCACTCTGACAGCATAGTGTGGCTCTCTTTTTTGTCCTTCCTCTTGATAGATATGAGGCTTGCTGCCATAATAATTTGTCTGTGTAAATGAATTCATGTTTGTTCTTTGCTTGTACTTGTATTTCCCACATACCGCATATATCTGCCTGGCAGCATGATGTTGTAATTTCAAATAATACAACAAAGATCAGTTCTCCCTTTGCCCATTGATGAGGTGATTTGTGCCATTTGGATAAGCTTGAGAGTGTCTGGCAATTTCAGAGTCCCACATAACATTGTTCTCATCCATTTAATCTCAGTTTGTCCATTGTCTTTCTCTTTCCCCTCCCATACAGAATATCTAAAATTTCTGCAGCAATTAGCTCTCTGCAGCAGGACTTTACCAGTGGTGAAACCAATGCCAAGTTCAGTCAAGTTGATGAGTTAGATCATGTTACTTGTCTCCCCTTGACTATGGAATCATATAAGTATAATAATTCAAATTAAAATACATTAGCAAATAGCTTTTTGATTTTCAGAATGTGGCAGCATATTTTGAATCATAACTAAAATGATTAACAAGTAATCCAGACTGCATTTTCATTTCCGTTTTCCAGGCTGCTCATTCTGTGACATAATCCAAATTCAAAAAGCAAAATACATTTAAGATTTAATTTTCAAAACATAACCCAACAAATTGTTATCAAATTTCAATTAGAAAAGTCAAATTTGAAAATTAAAATGCATTAACGGAAAGGCTGCCTTTTCATTTTCAGACTATGACAGCATATTTTGACACATAACTAAAATGAGTAATAAGTAATCGGAACATATTCAGGCAAGTTAATAGATTTTTTTCATTCATTATCTATAACACTTATCCTGCAGTCAGGGTTGCTTTGGGGCTGGAGCCTATCCCAGCTGTCATTGGTCGAGAGGTGGGGTACATCCGGGTTGCCTTCACAGAGTCATACACAGAGATTTAGTATACAGAGACCAAATATTCACTCTCTGATTCACACATTTGGGCAATTTAGGGTCACAAATTCGACATGTTTTGGAGGAAACCAGAGAGCCTGAAGGAAACCCACGCAGACTTGAGGAGAACATGCAAACTCCACACAGGAAGGCTCCCTGTTGGAACAAAGAGCCTTCTTTGTGTGTGTGCCAACCACTGCACAAATGTACCACCATAACTAAATTAACTTGGGTGCTGTATGGTTGTAGTGTCAGATGTGACTAATAGAAATGATAGCCTTGTGGTGGACACTACAGGGTATGGCCTCTCACCATTGGGGTGTGGTTAGGGAATGTATATATAGTGGTGTTCCCAAAAGTTCTTGTGACATGAATTTTTTTTGGGGGGGTTTTCTGCATTCAAGTTTGAACTCCTCCACAACTCCGCCGTCATTTCCTCGTCGACACACCAAAGCCTTGAATTTATCATTTGCATTAGCTAGTACTGCAAAACAAAAATACAACTGTCCATCACAACACACGCTCTTTTTAATCGACTATTAGTGCAAAATATTCAGTAAATACATGAAAAATGTACAGTACAGCTAAAAGCCCTTCAAAGCTAATACCAATCCATGATACATTTAGTACAGGGTGAGAATAAAATAAAAATGACTGTTGTGTGGTTGCAACACTCCCAGACTGAGCCGAGTTAAGACATAATCATGTGCCTTGTGTCACACTCAAGCATTAAAAGAATGACTAACATTTTATATCCATTTGCTTGATAATCAGACCTTAAAAAAACAAGAATATCTCAAAATTACATGCATCCATGCCTCTTTACACCTATCTCAGTCACATGATACATTATTCTGAACAATGAGCCCACAAACTTGCAAAAACAAGTACAAAACATTTGTCTTTGGAGAGATCCATTTTAAAGGGAGGGAAGGCCAATAAGGAGAGAGAAGAAGAACCTGACTTCCAAGAAGATGAAAGTTAAATTTATAAGACAGTTTCAGGCCTACTCAAGATATACTGTAGGTTAATTATTACGAAATATAATTCTCATGTGTCAAGCCAGTGAGTTGTATTTTTATGTATTTAAATGTATTTGGATGCTGACATGTGAGAAGCAAATTGAATTGCCTGAGTTCACAAATCGGGCTCATTAAGATCAGACGTGGGTCATTGGTCTACCCAATTATGAGCCAGTATGGTCACTTGAGTCCAGAAGTAAGTACTGGTAATCAGTCTTCGGTTTGTTTTAAGGATGAATCGAAGGTGGATAAAGTTTTGTGTTAAAAGTTGCCTCCTCTGTTCAGATAGGGTCGTTTCAATTTCAAAAACATGGCTTTATTTACTCTTCCCTTGAATCCTTTTCCTACCATACCAAGATGTGGACATTACTGTCTTTAAAACAATGTATTTTGTTTCAAGAAGAAAATGTGCCACTGGTTCCTGCTCTGAGGAGCTAGTGAACCAACTGGTTTCCCAAGGTGTCAGCAACCCCTCTCCCTCTGAGCACCAGGAGACTTATAGACCTTGAAACTCCCAGACAGTCAGTTAAAACTGAATAAAATTTCTTGGATGAGACTTGAAAGGGCTTGAAAAATTAAATACATTTGTCAAGACGACATATGTCAATAGATGACTGGATAATTATGTTATCCAGTGAAAACAACTACAGCAAATGCAAAACAAACATCCTGGCACTCATTATTTCCAGCACTGGCCTTTTTCTCTACCCTTGTCAAAGACATTAACTCATTACATACAATACAATTGGCTCATTAGTAGGCTACTTGTCTAAACGTGAGTTTTAATGAGTTCTGAAGCAGAGGGTGGGGGTGGGGAGTGTGCTCATCGAAGAGCTTGTTGATGTCTGTTAACCCTTGTCTTGAATGCTCAGTCATGCTGTTTGTCCTGTTTCTGCAGTGAAGTGCGACTTGATTCACCAAAGCAAATGTCACTGTCATACAGTTCACCATACACACATATTGACAGAGGCCTTTTTGCTTTGATTTGTCAAAGTAGAAAAATAATCATCTTAGAAACAATTAGAACAAGGAATAACATCCTGTTTCTTCATCTATTGCACTTCTCTCTGTTTTGTTTGCACTTCTCTCTGTTTAGTTTGACATCTTAAAGATGTATGCTCCCGATATCAACACATATCTGCCAACTTTAACAACAGTGTTGGATTTTGCTTGCAAATGTATCCAGCTCTGGACAAAAAAAATCAAAGCAATAGCTGGACGAAAATTAGCCCCAGCTTGGATTATCATCTGCATTTACTCAGCTATTTGGCTAATTTAAGTAAGCATTCAGCCAAAGGATTTACATGCCAAGCTTTTTTATGCAGGCAAGAATCGGGCAGGGAGTTGTCCCTGTTCAACTACAACAACAATTGGTAACACGTTTGAATTGAAAAAGGACAAATAACATAATGAATAAAAACAAGTCACTGTATACTGATTATACAAAAGATGAAAAATTCCTATATGTAAGCTGTTCAGACTTTCATAACTATAAAATGACCAGGCAGTTTCCATTAAACATGGGCAAGTGTGTTTATGAATGGTATTGGTAATGATTTTATGCCACTATTGTAAATATTCTAAAGTATTTGCCAAATTTGAAAAAAAAATATAGGTAGGGAAAAACCAACATGTAATTGAAATTCTGTATATATTCTTAAAACGTGCTGATCGAATATTCCTTGTCACACCTTGTTGTAGCGACTGGACTCCATATTTTTGAAGATATATATAAGGCAACTCATTCTGGAGGCTTCTTCAGTTCGAACAGACTGTGGGGGGTTCCTGATATATTTGTGATTGAAGGCGGGCACTGGTCTAGTCTCTCTACTTTTGCATTTTGAGAGTGCCTCAAGGACAACACTGACTTGTGCCCGCCTGGGCCTGCATCAATTATACTAAATGAGTGAATGTCATAAAAGCAGATTACAAAGATGCCTGAAGCCATAAAGCATGTTGTCGCTGCTTTCCAGCTTGGTTAATCATAGCAGTAATACAAAACATGATGCAATATCATCAGTGTGTAAATGTGTTAATGTTATTACAATATATACACCTGTCTCATGTTGCAAAATCTGATCAACCAAATGTGTGTCCTCCGCAACAATCACTGCTAAATAATGTCTTAAGTTAGATTGATCTGGCCTAATGACGCAATCACTGAACAGCCTCTTGTCACCATGTGACCAATTCCCTTTTCAGCGGACGTCTTCTGACAGCCTATCACAAAAGACCATCCTCTGCTTTTAGTAAGATTGGGTGAAAATATCAATTTATTGCTCTCAGTTGGTCTAGCTATAATATTCGTATGATGGAACTATCGCTCAACTGCTACATCTTACATGCACCATGTGCCTTCCGAAATGCTGAATTTATTATTCCAAGACTATCTCTTGAAAGTGCAAACACAAAAAAATGAATTGTTATATATATATATATATATATATATATATATATATATATATATATATATATATATATATATATATATATATATATATATATATATATAATATTTTTATATATT
>CAAKHD010037875.1:40689-131834 GCA_901007705.1 Fistularia tabacaria
CGCTCAACTGCTACATCTTACATGCACCATGTGCCTTCCGAAATGCTAAATTTATTATTCCAAGACTATCTCTTGAAAGTGCAAACACAAAAAAATATATATATATATATATATATATATATATATATATATATATATATATATATATTATATTGTTATAATTGTATTATAATAATAATTCTTAAAATCTGAGCCTCTGATGTTTAGCACCACACTCTCTCTTGATCTTTGAATTATACTCTTATATAATAAACACACACACACACACACACACACACACACACACACAAATTTGCACCAAAATTGTCCCCTATCATTCTACCTTTGAACTTTTGATGTGCCACTTGATCAATTTCTTGCCCTGTCAAGACACATAAACCCGTCACATTTTCTGACATGGTTTTCATGACACAGAGAGACACCAAATACATATCAAAGAACAGCAGATGAATATTGCATGACCAACACATGATCTCAACAAACAGGCTAAGTAAGAGAACAAGAGACCACAGAGAAGATTTTTTGTGTTAACTTGTGTTAACATGCACTACAAGTATATAATTTAACCATTGACATTAAACCCAAGTTTGTCTTCAAAACAGCAAATAAATAAATGACAACATGAAATCCTTAGCTTTTGGTGGTTGAAAAGAAACAGGACCATTTATCCAAATACATGAATATTGATATAGGGTAATTATGCCTTAGCATATCTTTATTTGCCAAGATTGTGGCCTTGAGATTGACTGGTGACCAGTCTAGGGTATACACCGCCTGGCAGCTGGGATAGGCTACAGCCCCACTGCACCACTGAGGGCAGAATAAGAGTGAATGAATGAATAATAACAGATATCAGCTATCTACTAATTTTTGATTTTCATTTATACTCAAATGTAACTGCTCCATATATGTTGACAATTGATACACATATGATACGCCGAAGGATGTCTGTCATATTTTCAGACTTAGAGGATTCCTGTAATTTGAGCTATAATTAACTGGCTAAAATCTCCCTTAGATCAGCCAGAATAGTCTTAATGCTATGAGCTTTTGAGACTAGTTAGTTATCAATCTTCAGCCATCAAAGCACTTTGTGTCATTCAAAAGTGTAAAGTGGTCCTGAAACTATAGCATATGTTCTCTCATATATCTTCCCCATCACCAAAAAAATATATAATTTAAAAAAAGGAAGGTTGAAAGAGTTGGGGAACAACAATTTCAAATACACAATAAATCAAGCAAATACATGTTTCAATGATCTGGTGGCATCTGGGATGTGATTGGCCAGGGGTTTGGGTATGCAAATGAGGCAAGGATTGTGTGATAAAGACCAAGTGACTGTTGTAACTATTGAAAAAGGGTTTGCTATGAGTTCGAAGTTGGTCTGTCATGTCTGTGTTCTGTTGTAATCGTATTATCAAACGTTATTGTCAAAGCCATGAATTGTTAATAGACAGTTGTTTGAATTGCCTTTGGCTGTTGTCCTGTGGTCAGTATCAAAAATAAAGGCTGACAAAACAATACTGCTGCCTCATCATCACAAAATAGCTAAAACCTGAAGCTCACCACTCTGTTTCTTTATATTGTCAGTGGTATACAATCAACTATAGTGGCCTGCATCTTGACTTAGTAGTTATGTAGCTGTATTTGATAAAACCTACATGTTTTTGAATTAGTACGTAGTAGTATTCTTTCGGAAATGTTGAAATATTACATGTAAGTATATTTTTGCAATAAAATAATTCATACCAAGAGAGGCATTTTTTATTTGATGTTATTTTTATGTGCTTTTTTTCAATTAAAGAGTAAGATACATTAACCATAACCATGTTCAACCGAGTCATTTGAGGTCTGCTTCACTATTACTGTTATTTCTACTCGTCAATTTGCATGGTCAGTTCAAGGCACTTCCATCGTTTTGATCTATTGTAGAGTAAGATTAATTTATCCATATAGAAGTCCTAATTTGTGCTGCTGTGGCAGTAGACTCAGCAGACCTTTGCATAGGAAAATATATTTTTTTGTCTTTGGCATCATGTCTAGACAGCAAATCTTGTTTTATGACATAGGAAAAGAAATATTGCACTAATACTGTCCACAGTCGCACAGTGTTGAATTGGATTGTGATGAGGTGCAAATATAAGTTTATGTGTGTGTGGGGGGAGGGGGAGGGGGGGGTTCTGTGATAAAGCACAAAGCAATTGTATTGGCACTAGTAAATATGCATTGCCTTCTATTGTCAAGAGACTGAAAATACAGTTGCTGTGTTCCTTCCTTTAATTTTGGTTAATTTTATTTGCTTTTTCTAATTTGATTGTTTTATTTTTTAAGAGGGTTCTGCACAATTTAATTGTGAGTCTTTGTGAACAATTACAATGGTCCTCTGTCTAGTTTATGTTGATTTGTATGGATGCTATTCTGGTTCCATATTTGTTGGCATAGAATAAATCATGTCAGCCTACATTATCCCTGAATGCAGGTGAATATTGCAAGTGTGCTTCATTAAATTTATACTTACCTTTAAATGTAAATCTTTGTATTCACTCTCACAAATGTGTGCAATGCAGTATTTAGAATTTTTAACACACATAAAATATTAGGGCAGAAAACCCCTTTATTCATTTCGTAACTTTTGACAAAAACAATGCAAAGATCAAATGCTTTCCGATTCTGAGAGATGATTAAAGAGTTTGATTAAATGTCTCAATAAGCATTAGGACAGAATATTACATGAAAGAAAAGAGGGAAAAAAATAGCAATACAGGGGAGAAAGCCATTGATATGAATAACAATCTAACAATGAAAGATGGGGTGGGCATTTAATAGGGGTGTAAAGTTACTTCTTCCTTTTCAAAATTGGTATCAAAATGTAAATTCACATCTATATTTGATAAGAAATACATAATTAATGCATGCAGCTTTAACAGGCATATTAGAAAATTGACATATTAAGGCTTCCTTCCCTTGGGAGGACCTTGTTCATTCCCACTCAACTGCTATTTGAGTCCTGTCGATACAGTGGAAGGTCACTGTAATGGAAAATTAAAAACCTGTCACTCTTTGTGAAAAAAATGTGCATCAGACCACTTAGTGTAATAAGCTATGGCCAGTTATGATAACTTATGGCCCTAGTGATGCACATGTTTTCTGTGATAATTTCATTACTAGGAATGAAAAATGTAGGAAGAAGGGAAAAACAAGTATGTGCAACCGAAATATATATAATCATATACAGTTTTGCATTTTTATAGCTTGAGTTTTACCAATTTTGCCTTATAAAGGTTTCTACAACATCTAATATATTATATTTGAATTTAATATCCATCCATCCATCCATTGTCTTATCCGGGATTGGGTCACAGGGGCAGCAGCTGAAGCAGAGAGACCCAGATTTCCCACTCCCTGGCCAGTTGGTTCAGCTGTTCCAGGGGGATCCCAAGGCATTCCCAGGCCAGCCTCGAGACATACTCCCTCTTGCGTGCCCTGGGTCTTCCCCGGGGTCTCCCTCCAGTTGGACATGCCCCGAACGTCTCACCAGGGAGGCGCCCAGGAGGCATCCTGACCAGATACCCAAGCCACCTCATCTGACTCCTCTCCATGTTGAGGAGCAGCAACTCTACCCTGAGCCCCTCTAAGATTGCAGAGCTCCTCTACCTATCTCTAAGGGAGAGCCCGGACAACGGGAAATCTCATTTCAGCTGTAACAATAGGTGAGGGAAGGAACACACCAGAACAGACCAGTGAAGACTCCACTGATCCGTGTGTCAATCTCCCGTTCCATCCTTCCCTCACTTGTGAACAAGTACCCAAGATACCTGAACTTCTCCACTTGAGGCAGGACTTCCTCCCTGACCCAGAGTGGGCACTCCATCTGTTCTTGCGAGCCTTAAAGTCCTCCAGAACGACGAGGGAGTCCTTGACAGGAGTTCTCTCTCTTTGAATCACGAAGCAGGCAAATCATTATATTCTTATTTTTAGAAAAAATTGTTTTCGACTGTATACCATTTTTCAAGTCTTGGCATCTGTATATGAAAGTAGTGCACAGCTTCTTTGGCAAATTCTTGGAAATGACTATGATACTTGTCAACAATGAAGAGAAGGAAACACAACAACACATTATTTTAACAAAATGCCTCATGAGGACATTTCAGTTAAATGGACAAGAAAATGATGATTATTATTATTATTTTATTTTCATTTTATTTTTCTTTTTTTCTGTATCAAGGAAACTTTGGGAACATTGTGTGTGAATGATTCATCCCTATTCTCATTCCTTGACACAACCTCTAGTTTGTTACAAAAATTTGTGAATTCCTGCTATCGGTTAATAGTAGATCAAAGCAGCAGGGTGGCAGACATTAGAAGAATACAACAGTGTTATACCAGGAAAATTTTGCTCCATTTTCACAGCAAAGTATTTAATGCCTTATTTATGAAGCTATGAAAATGCTCGGACATTTAAAGCATATATCATACACAATGAAATCTGAATGACAGCTTTTTACTCGTCTTTTTCTAATTAGAGGCCTTTGTATTCATGTGTGTCCTGCCTGTCATCCACTGTGTATTTTAAAGAAATCTGAAAGAGAGTGAAGTGGAAATGTTCCATTTCTGAGTCACAACTGAGACATCAGTTGTTTGAGCATGTAGTTGTAGTGTAATAATCTAGGAATGATCAGACAGAGACACAACGTTCATACGCAGCATGCAAAAGGCCCCTCTCCCTTGCTTCCTCTCTCTCTCTTTCTCTCTCTCTCTCTCTCTCTCTCTCTCTCTCTCTCTCTCTCTCACACACACACACACACACACACACACAAACACACAATCACATAAACACAAGGAAAATAAGAGGAAGGTGGTAAAAAGTTCTTTGGTTTGTTAATTTACTGATGGTCATCATACCAGCATAAGATTTCAAATTTGAGTTTTCATAGAAGACATCTAATTTTGTGGTTGTTATACATTACATTTCAGTGTCGAAACTAAGAGTACCTCTCCAGCAGAACTTCAAAGGATGGTTTTGGAGGATATAGATAACATTAGGTCTGGGTGTTATTCACTAAATAGACAAAAGATAATAAGAAAGAAGATGATAAAAGTAAAGGTCATTTCTTTCTAGAATATGGGTTTCACACCTTCTCCCCCTCCAATGGATCTACACATTTTGCTCCTGTCCTAACTGCCTTCCCCACAAATGGCATCTCCTTATTCTCCTTGAGATTACGGTTTTCATCATCCTAGCCTTGACTCTGTTTGTTTCCTTAGATAGTATTAATCTGTTTTCCCTTTTTCTGTTTTCACCCTAATTTTTATCACTTGTAATCAACCACGTATGTTTTTACATTGTTCTCATTTATTATTTGCACTTTTGCAATCAGTTGTTCATTATAATTGTTCTGAAGTCTCAGTATTTCTCACTTGATATAATAGTAAAGATTCTGTAGTTAACACTCACGTTACATCCAAGCACTGACATTTTTTGGTATCCTTATTCTGCCACGTGACAATGAGGATATGTCAATACTATTTGAATTGACAGCATTACTGAAGTTTTGCTGGAGCTGCCTTTTTCCCAGCAATCTTTTTTGACATGAACAAGCAAAGGCAGGCTACAAATAACTTCAGAGCAAACCTTCTTCATTCCACATGAACCAACCCTGAATAGTTGAGGATGAGTGACTTTTGAATTTCTTTGGCTCCTTTTTTTAAAAAAAAAAACATTGATCTAATACTTTTGAAATTGCAATTATTAATAGTGTGTCTCTGAACGCACTCTATTTATAGGACATGGCACAACTAAAATATGAAAGAGGCAGCTGCATTTTTCATATTTAGATACTCAATTCGTGAGGATCTCAAAGAAATCATAGATACGGGCCATGAAAAAGACAATCCGCTGGGGGTCTTTAGACGATTGTCATACTGTGGTGGAATATGAACAGAAGTGGAGTTGGTCCAGGGTATTCATAAAATCAGTCATTTCCTCTCTGTACTTTGACTGCAATTTCATCCCACTAAAGGGTATGAAGAAAAGATAAAGAAACACATCATATTTACCCCTGCACAGAGAAAGTTGTGGTAAATATCTCATTCATGCATAACTGGAACCTCTGCTGCTGGTCTTACCTCTGGGCTTTCAAGACTATTGCTGATCTGGTGGGAAATAGCACCATTATTTGTCTGCCGGGAAGAACATGGGTGAGGAAAGATGGGAAAGCATGGAATAAAAAAGCTCCTTTTAAAGCCTGGTGAGTCACACTTAAAAGAGTATTTGTTTTCTTTATTTCGAAGTGATGGCAAATTCATTTGGGACCAAGAAAAGACAATGTTGACCTTTCACTAAAAAGACTTTTGCTTTTTGGTTTGCTCTTTTTTTCCCAATATTTGATTAAAATAGAAGTAAGAGTTATGTTCCACACAATTCCTCGATGCCCCTTGCTCAGAAAATAAAGTATAAATAAAGTACCATGAAGAAATAAATATTCCTTCACCGTCTGGCTGTTTTAACTGATTTGACTTTCTAAAGATATGGTTTGGTTTAGGAAAGTAATATAAAAAAAGATTCCCACCATTCTGGTAATCTTACAGTCTATATTATTGGTGTATAGTGGTAAATAGTAGTAAGTTGCTCAAGTGAAATAATGTCCTTTTACATATCACTGATTGTCTGGGTGCAGTTACCAAGCAAAATGTATTACAAAGGATGTAATTATCAAAACAGCTTCTTCATCTAGCACTTGAAGTGGAAGTCATAAAAGATCAAACTACTCTTTTTCAGGTTGCTCTCAGTTCATAAATGAACATGGGCTGCATTTCATAGCCAATACCTTGCTATAGGTTTCAGCTCTTCCCAACTGGAAACAAAGCCAATGGCCAAAACTTCAAAACAAGTGGGTGAGAAGGATAAATATTCTACATGGTAAAGCTTACCATACTGCAGTAGGTTCTACACTGTTTCCATTTTGTTGTGACAGCAGATATTCTATACAGTAAAGGTGGCGAAACAAAATGACAAAAAGGAGTGAAATATATAGTTGTCTTTGTCTTCTTCTCCCTCTTCAACTTTCAGCTTCCCCCTTTCTAGGGTCCACACCGATGATCATTTGTTTGCCCCCCATCTTGCCCCTTTTGCATCTTCTTCTGTAACACCTAAAAACTGCTCGTCTTTCACCGCATCCACATATCTTCTCTTTGTCCCTTCCCCTTTTCTCCTCCCTCACGACTCCATCTCCAACAGTCTTCAACCGATAAATTCCCTCTTACTCCTCTTCACACCCCCAACCATCTTAATCTGGCTTCCCTGACTTTGTCTCTGATACGTCCAACCTGAGCTGTGCCTCTGATGTGCTCCTTTTTAATCCTGTACATCCTCTTCACTCTATCACCCCAGCACAGATAGCCCCAGATACCCTTCTTCATCCACTCCACCCAACCTACACTAATTTCTTCACCCCTTTTTCACTCTTCCTGTTGCTCCGAATAGTTGATTCCTCTCCTTGACCACCACTCATTTTCTCTCCAGAGCATTATCAGCAACTCTCCAGATCCTCCTCAAGAAGAGACTTAAGGCCAATCCTTGATGCCGTCCCACCTCCATCTGGAATCTATCTGTGACTCCCATGGCACACACCCCTTCTGTCATGCTACCATCATACATATCTTAAATATTTCGTACAAGACAAAAATAGTCATCCGCAAACAAGGACCTAAATGAGAATAAAACAACAAAGCTCTGTCTCTGTCAAAATGAGTGCATTTATATAGGGAAGAGTTATTACTTTTAGGGGCCTTAATCCTGTTTATGATTCCTGACTCGGATTCATCACTGATGAGATATATTACATACACTTTTATATCCTTTGTTTCTTTCAGAGTGTTGCTACCATTCGTCAACATCTACCTTGCAGAGAAACCACAAGTTGATCTTCCCAGGGAACATCTTCACCTGAATTCATGACTCTGCACATTTTACAAACATGAAATAGTTGTCACATTTTCACAGCATAATAAACATCTGAACGTTTTAAAATGGTAAAAACTCAAAATATAATGTACTGTACCAATAAAGTAATGTCTGATGTATAATCTTTGTATCGCACAGACTTGGACGTTCTACAACATATATCAAAACAGAATTATGATGTGTTAAGAGAGCATAAAGTATGTGTGTGTGTGTGTGTGTGTGTGTGTGTGTGTGTGTGTGTGTGTGTGTGTGTGTGTGTGTGTGTGTGTGTGTGTGTGTGTTTGTATTAGTCACATAGATTAAGACCACAGATCAACCACTGCACTTCACCTGTGTTTCTAGTATGGTGGTAATCAATAGCGATTGGAGGAGCTCCACTGATCTTGATTATTTGTTCAATTTAATCAAATGGCATTTCAAGGGTTAGCTGTCCCAGGATTTCCTTTGTGTGTATTGTGGTTCCAGTATTTTTTGCAGGCAACATAAATCTTCACACATTGTAGGTTTTCAAAGTCCAAGTTGATGTTCTGTCTTGTTATTTGTGTTGCACATATCAAATCTGGGCCGCCTTTGATATATTCAAAGTTATTCAAGTATGTTTCCTTTTATAATCTTTGTCTTTGTAAGATGTGGTATTATTGATGATAATAGTAATAACAATAATAATAATTATTTGATTTCTGTTTTACTTCAGAAAACTTAACCTCTCTTAAAGTTACAGGCCACATCTCAATTATTATCATATTATATAAATAAATAAATAAATAAATAAATATAGATGATTTGAGGGAATTTTAATTGGGGGGTGTGCTGGAGCCAAGCTTAGAAAATGATATTACGTTACGTTATTACGATATTATGTTTGGTTTTTTTTCTTGTGTTGAACTTGTTAATTACCCAAGCCATTATTTTTTTACTGCTCTTTCAATGATTTTTTGAGAAATATAGTCATGTCATGTGAGTGAGAGTGAGAGAGTAGGGTAATAGAAGGGATACTGACTGTTGATTGAGGTATAATGATACTCACACATGATGCTATTCTTAAATTTATAAAAGCAAAACACACTTAACTCTGTGTGTGGCTGTCATAATACAGCAAATGTATTAGACTGTTTAGATGGCTGTGATAACAAGATGAGCTGGATTTACAAAATACTTGGAATGGGAGAGTTTGTGGTACAGAAATTTAGCATAATAGTTCAGTCATTCCTTAATTTTCCGAATGTTTATCAGGCCCCGGTGACCATGCCCTGGCCCAGTTAAGCAACTGAGTAGGTCAACCCACTGTACCCAGCAATACACTCTCTTCCTTAGGACCCCAAGGCATTCACAGGACAGACGGTATATGTAATCCCTTAGGCATGTTCTACCATGGATTTTGTTGCCAGCTGGACAACATAGTACATGTGACTCCTTCAGAAACAAATCCAATTTTGCTCCATGCTCCCCCCAGATGTCTGTACGCCTAAATCTATCTCGAAGGCATAGCCCATCCACCCTGAGGACGGAATTCATTTTAATATTGTTAACCTCGATTTTTCTTTTTTCTTTTTTTTGGAAACTGTATATCATGCGGCATTTGCATCCCTTTACAGACTGTATAGACGCAACTATCCAGTTAATGCTCCACTCTACTCTCACTCATGAACAAGATTCAAAGGTACACTCTAACACCTTTTCTTGAGGTAGAAACTTCCTGCCAACCTCGAAGGAGAATTCCTTTGACTTTTTAAACTGAATCATGGCATCTGATTTTAGGTGCAGACTCTCTTCCAAACTGCTTCACACACAGCTACAAAGAAGTGCCAGCAGGAGCTTTATGGGGATGAGGCCAACAAGAGCACACTATCCTCGAAAAACAGAAAAGCAGTTCTGAAATATCCATCCTGGACACTCTCCTCCCCTTGACTGTGCCATGAAATGCTGCCCACAAAAACCACAAACATATCAGTGACAAAGAAAAGTCCTGATGGGGCCCAATACCTGCTAAAAAGATATTTGATCTTGCACTGAGAAGACAGACAGTGTTTTTTCAGAGATAGCATTGCTCAGGACCGCATACTCCCATAGCATCCCCCACTGAACACCCGACGGACCCCAGCAATGCTACCTCCACAAAAAAGGCATGCAAATAAGATGAGTATATTCATTTTGATCTTCCAGAATCCCTGTGAGAGTGAAGAGCTTGTCCATTGTTCCATTACCTACATATAATCTGCATTGCTCCCTCTCAAATTATATGTTTTCAAAACAACTTGAGTCTATTCCCTTAAATGTTGTTATAAACAAATGTCAATAGCCTTCAGAATCTCTGGACAAAACTCATTTATACCGAGTACCACACCCCAATGAAGAAATTCATAACTATCTTTGTGATCTATACCAGGGTTGATGGATGCACACCAGAGTCTTCCTACACTGCCTGCTGAATGATGTTGCTGTTGCCAGATGAGACCGACAAGTGTTCTCCCTTCTTGTCAAAGCTTTGACAAAGCCCTGCTTCCATTTCCTGAATTATCTGACAGTTTACCAGAGGCTCAAAACTATCAAAAAGCCCAATTATTCACAGCTTCCCCAAATTCTGCCCATGTCTGGGCAATTTCTTCCACAATAATCAATACTGCAGCAATCCTAACCCTCTGTAACCTTCATTTCATTAAACCCCTAGGGCAGCCATGCCTGAAAGTCTTCTTTCTCCTGCTTGATGGCTTCATTCATCACTGCTGTCCACACAAGTTTTGCCATAGTCCAAAGCTTTCAGTGAAAGCAAGCACTGATAGCCCGCTGACCACATGTCTGGGTAGCTGCTTCCTAAATGCATGCCTCAAACGTTGACTATTTCCATGTCCCTGATTTAACCAGGAATGAAGGGAATAAATCCTCTGGAGATATGAATTAAACTCTTTCCAGATATAGGCCCCCACCAAATATTCCTGATTTACTTTTAACTGAACATTTGGTTTTGCTGAGTCTGTCCAAGACTTCCTTCCCACCTGATCTCACTCACAAGGTGGTGGTCATATCATACAATAGACAAGTGGCTGCAGATTCATTAAGACCACTAAAGCCATTGGTTAATATTTGGCCTAAGTTTGTGTTTGACACCACAAATAGTGATTTTAGATAAGTCTGGCCATCCCTCTAAACCCCCTTCTGTCCTGAAGTTTGTCCATTGATGCTCTCCCAGCAGAGCAATCAATCACCCAGATGACACCCATTCCAAGACACAAACCCTGACTCCAAGAAGCCATTTCTGTTTTCTTATTTATTTATTTTTGTGTATTTGTGTATTTTTGTGTATGGTCAGTGTACAGATCTCAGAAAAAAAGGGCGCCAAAGCTTTACTTTAGACAATGTAAAAGTGTGTGTCAATCAAAAATATATGAGAAAAGCCCAAATTTCACACAGTTAAGAACTAAGGATCATAATATAGTTATTAGGCCTTTGGAAATAATCATGTTGCTTTGCTGTATTTTGAGAGTTTTATTTTTATTTATTTTCCATTTGAATGACGTGTTGAATAAAATCAATGTAAAATCAAACAAATAAAAAGCATAACATTAATAAACAAACAAAAAATAAGAGTTTTTGGGAAAGCTGTATCATCGTCAGAGGCTCTGGTGATACCTTATCAACACATTTTCTTCAACAGCTTTAGATCTTCTTCTGGAAATGTATTCTTTTTCCTTCATTTGATCAGTTCTGTTCGATTTGCCTCATACAAATAAAGGGAGATAAAAAGTTCCTGTTTTGACTGAAGTTGGGTTTTTTCTCCGGGTTAATGATAGGTTTAAGACTCACTTTTTACAAGTGGGTCAGATATTAAAATAGTTTTATTGCAGCCAGTGATTCTCATGCGCCAAGACTGGTAAGTTGCTTTGCATAAATTTGTTTGTTGTTCATACATATCTATTTTTTTCTATACATTTCTTCCAACTTCACTTTCAAGGTCCATGAGAACATTTTCTTTTCTGAGAATGGTCAATAACGTAAAAAAATGGTTGGTCTAAAACATACAGTATATGGTAAAGTTTCTATAAACTAGGGTTGAGGTTACCTATGTTGATCATGTCAGTGCTCATGGTACTGACATGATTTCATCTAAAATTTGTATTTTAGGTTTTTCTGTGTTTTTGAGAAAAAAAAACTTGGACAAATCAACTTTCCATGTAATATTCAGAGATCCAGAGCGATGCAACCTTCAGACCTTGAATGTTAGGACTGCAATGCATCTTTCGGAACTTATTCCTGTTTTAATTTGTAACCTCAGTTGGTTCCTGGAGCTCCCATTTTGAAGCTTCCACAGGAAGCAGAAGTGTGGTAGGTGCACAATTGTCTTGCCGCGATCCGAGCAGGATGTATAGAGGTGACGAGGACCCACTGGACTATGACTATAAGGAGCGCCGGAGAGGACAGCCATTCTACCGCAACATGAAGATCAAACTTACGCTGCCGTTCTCCGGGGAGGACAAACAAAGATTCTCCTGCAGGGCCAGACAATATGAAGTAGCGGTGAAGGTGCTGGCTGGAGACACTGATGGCAAATTGGAATATGAATTGGTGAGGATTTTACTGACATGGCTACAAAAGCGGCTTTCCTTCTATGGGATAGCTTAACAGCAGTCACCCGGGCGGACTATGACCAGGGAAAGGAGAAATTACTAGAGGCTTTTGGTCAAAAACAATTCCTTGACCATTTCAAAGCAAGCCTCTCCGCCCGTCCATGTGCTCCAGGAGAGAGCCTAGAACTATATGTGGCTTAAATAAGCAAACTAGTCCAGGAGGCATTCCCTAGTTACGGGGATATTGCGCAGAAGGAGGAGAAATTTTGCAGGTTTCTGGCTGGGCTGGACCCAGCGCTGAGAGCTAAATGTCATGAGCGGGGAGCTAATGATTTGGAGGAAGCCCTGACCATTGCTGGCCTGAGCGAGATGGCCAGAGAGGCCTGAAAAATGGACTATGTCAGTGTACAGGTACGCAAGCCCCTCGCTGAATGCGGCGCTGCAGCCACGGTGAACTCCATATCGGACGGAAGCAGCTTGTACCGAGCTACGGACAAACCAACGATGGACATGAGAGAAATGCAAATGGAATTTAGGCAATTAACTGAGGAAAATAACCGACTGAGAGTCAATCGCAGGAGAGATGAGAGGAAACTGCCTCAACCAGTCCGAGGAGGCAAGTGCCAGTGTAATTGTGGGGAACAGGGCTGTCCATCTATACCCTGCAATGAACAGAGAGGACGTTCACCTGACTGTGGCTGGTGTGAGCGGAGAAACAACGGCGTCCCCAGAGAAAAACAGGACAAAGGGACCCCCTACAATCACAGAGGCTACTCCCCAAACTGGCGAGGTCCCCAACCCTCCAACGATGACCCCTAGAGACGACGGGGGATGCGTTTCCTCTCCCCAAAGACGGACGACCCAGAGCACAAGTCGGGAAAAGACATGTAACTGATGTTGCGGCCCAAACACCAGCTACAGAGCCTACGGGCCCTCTGGAGGGAGTAGTGTCGGCAAATAATGCCATGATACCGGCCAAGACAAGCCCTACAGAAGCGACCTCTAAGCACAGACTTTATTGCTGCATGTGGTGAATGGACAGATGCTCGACACCCTCTGCGTCTGGGGAAGTCCTCCCAGCAGCAGGTTTTCCATCTTATCAGGGGGTCCACACAAACAGCCCTGCTGGGCCTGGATTTCCTCATCTCTAACCATGCCCTCCTGGATTACGCCCATGGCAAGGTGCATTTATGGGACACGGTACTTCCACTGTTAAGTGGCAAGGACCTGATCCCGGAGTGCTGTAATGTTTCCATCGCCACCGACACAACACTGTCCCCACTCTGAGAGCAGCTGGTGCCTGTGAAGGTGTTCCCACCCAGGCTCATTGATTGGCTCCCTGATTTCGTTGACTACTTATCACCCAACCTGAAGAGCAACTGTGAATGCATCATAGCTAACACTGTGACATCGGTGAAAAGGCAGGGTTTCCACAGCCCGGGTGTTGAGCCCTACTTGTCAAGAAATTGTGATGAGAGAAGGCATGCACCTGGGGGAATTGTTCGCCGTGGATGAATTTGACATGGTGTCACTCCCACAAGTTCAGACGGAGATCATCTCTTCCTTTGCACCTAGTACTGTGCCCACTGTCTCCCTGAAGGAGTCGCCAGCTAGCCAGCAGGAGAAAGCACGACTGATTGCATTGTTGGTGGAATATCAGGGGATATTCAGTGCATCAAAAGGAGGAACTGGCAAGTGCACCCTTATTCAACACCACATCAACAACAGTGAGCATCCTCTCCTACGGCAGCACCAACCGAACCTTGCCTAAAAAGAGGGAGGAGATAGATAGACAGGTGGCCACCTTGCTGGTGGAGGGAGTGATTGAGGAAAGCTGCTGCCCCTGGGCCTTGCCAGTTGTCCTCGTAGAGAAGAAAAATGGTGAGGGGAGGTTCTGCCTTGACTATCGTCGCCTGAACAGTATAACCGTGAAAGACTGTCACCCCCTACCCAGAATTGACGAGCCCCTGGACACACTGGCAGGATCCTTGTGGTTCAGCCAGTTGGACTTCTCTAACAGCTACTGGCAGATCGAGGGTGCTGAAGAAGACAGGGAGAAAACTGCTTTCACAACGGGCCGGGGTCTCTACCAGTGGCAGTCGATGCCGATGGGCCACACTAACGCACCTGCAACGCTCCAGCACATGATGGAGCTAATGCTTATGGGGCTTCGATGGCAGGTGTGTATGGTGTACCTTGAAGACTTCCTGATAAATAGCCCCACCTTTAAGGACCATTTCTCCAGTCTGCATGAGGTTTTCTCCAGGATCCAAGCACCAGGTCTCAAACTGAAGTGCCACCTAACTCAAGATCACGTGGTGTTCCTTGGGCATTTTGTTCCTCGCCATGGCTTACAGCCAAGCCCCTAAAACACGGACACAATTAGAACATGGCCCATGCCACAGAATCCAATCGAAGTGAGGGCATTTGTGGGCCTTTGCTCTTACGACTGATGCTTTGTTAAGGACTTTGCCCTGCGCACAGCTCCTCTGCATCCCGTCACCTGCAAGGACACACCCTTCAAATGGACGGCTGAATGTAACATGGCCTTCGAATACCTGAAAGAGGCGCTTTCATCTGCCCCAGTCGTCACCATGCCGGACTTCAACATCCCCTTTAAGGTGGACCCTGATGCCTCCATGGAATTAGTTACGGCTGTGTTGGGTAAGGACAGACACGGACAAGATCGAGTGGTGGTATCTGCCAGCCAATCCCTCACTTCCTGAGAGAAACGTTGGTCCACCTTTGACAGAGAGACAATTGAGAATCAAACTATTGACAAGGATCCTAAGGGCCGTAGAACAAGGTAAATATTGGAGCTGGACCCATTTAACTGGATTATAAAGCACAAGGATGGGCAACAGCATTCTAATGCTGACGTGCTCTCACGACGGCCACAAGACCCTGAGGGTGGTGTGGTCACCTCACCCGGATGACCACCCATGTGAATGCCATAGGATCTGACATGGAGCCAAGTGTTCCTCACACCGACACTCAGCTGGTTCAATACTCTGATACCCCCCTGCCTCAGATTTCACCATCATCGGACAGCGTGTGGTGGTGGACAGTGAGACGCAGAACTTGTCTCTCATGCAGGCACTCTCCCATGGTGACACCGACATTAGGGGGTTGCAACAAGTTGATCCAGATGTTAAGCAGGTGTTGGACTGACTTGTAGGCGGTGGTTCCCAGCCACCTAAGGGGCGGATGAGAGGTAGCTTTTGGAGGCTTCGAAAATTGTGGACTGAATAGCCTCACCTTAATGGTCTTCTCTACAGGGCAGTGAACTCTCCCCTCACAGGCGATGTTCTGTGTCAAGTTGTGGTGCCCTCCTCGCTTGTCCCTAATGTGTTGCAGCACCTGCATGGGGGCGCTGCGTTGGCACATTTCTCCACGGAAGGAGTGTAGGAACATGCAGAACAATCTTGTTACTGGCCCTTCATGTTTAGGGATATTCAACAGTGGTGTGAACAGTGTATCCCATATCAGACCTGCCGGGCTCTGGTGCTTAATAACCACCGATGTGACTCGGCCGTGTCAGAGAGTGGCAGCTGACATTCTTGAGTTACCAATGACATCTTAGGGGAACAGATGTGTTAGTGGTGGAGGACTACTTCACCAAGTTTGTGAATCTCTATGTCCTCCCTAACCGGATAGCCATGTCAGTAGCACAGTGTTTGTTCTAAGACTACGTGTTGGTGCACGGCATTCCTGACATGATCCACAGTGATCAGGGCCGGCAATTTGAAGCCGAGATGGTGCAGAAATTGTGTCTGAGTGAGGAGAGAAGACTATGAAACCAACAATCTGACACTGAGCGGCTGGCAACAGGCTTCCTTTATCCTGATGTAGTAAAAGATGACATGAAGTTAGTTGGAATGAGAGAAGAGGCTTCAAAATATAGGGTTAGATGGAGGCAGCCGATTGACGAAGAGAGCAGCCAAAAGGAAAAGAAGAAGAATTGGCTCAGGCTACCCTGCAGCACCTAAGTGGTCAAGAAAAATGCCAATAACATTAAAATTAACCCACATCTTAGGTACACATTGCCAAAAGAATGTGAGGACTATCATTAATTTATTTATTTAGTTTATCAGTGAATTTACATGTCAAGGAATTTGGCTTTGATGCATTCTAGCCCTTATGTCAAGTTCAAGTGAAGGAGGTAGATGCAAGCCACAGCTGAAAGCTAGTATTATGTCACAGCAGTGGGCTTTCTATCCGAATACTATGCTCTTTTTACCAACTCACCAACTGTGTTTTATGCTTCTGGTATGCATGTCTTCCCTTCTGAGCTTGAAAAGTGTCCATGAGCAGGTATGCTGCTGCAACTGCCATCATGCAAACTAACTACTACATTTACATAAGATCCATAAATGGTGAAATCTCCTGGCAGAGACATTGATTTAACTAATTAAAATGCCTCTGAATTTTTGATGGACTATGTTACGTAGACCAGCTGTATGACTCTAAGACATATCTTGTATATTGACGATTCCGTGGGTGAGACAGAAGAATAGAAACCCCCTATAATACAGATATTACATTCAGAATATTAAATTCCATAGAATTATGGGTACCCCATCATTTTCATCATTTTTATAACATATTTCATACCACAAAGGAATAACATATTCATAACACTAATATTATCATTTCCCATTTTCCATGCGTGTGGTCAAGCTAATTTTAAGCTTCATTTCACCTCCTCTTTGGTAGTCCAGTGGCTGTTATATTTCAAAATGGCTGTTCAATTAAATGCTACTCAACTGACAAAATATGAATTTATGATGTTCACAGCAAGAGTGCAAAATGTCAGTGAAGATCATACATCGTTTCCCTCATACAGACAATTATCTCTATCATATATGGATAAACATGTTAAGATAGACAAGATGTCAGACAGAAGATTGAGAACAATTTAGAACTGTGCCAAACCCAGCAGCAATTTGATGTTTTAGCCTTGAGGCCATGGCTTTCCCAAATCCAATACACCTAGAAGCAGTCAACTGTAATGCCAAGATTAAAACTCTGCTACCCTCCTCCTTAGGAGTGTTTCAAAGAGCAAAAAAATCATGTTTGAGAGAGGGAAACCAAAGTGCAGTTTTCTGAGTACGGCGTGGCATGCAGGGTTAGAGCAGTCGTCTTTGGAACTGAGTATTCCTGGTTCGATTCCTAGTCCAAAGTGTGTTGAACAAGACACTGAACCCCTGGTGCTGTTCAGGAGTTACCTTTTGCTCATGGCTCAAACAAATATTTGAAAATAAACATGAATTTGTTATCCATTATTGTTTGATACGAGATTGACCGATACGTGAATACACCAGGCTGGTAGCCACCGCTTCTGCGTCAAAAATCACCGGAAATATTGTTGTTATTGTTGTTATTGTTGTCTCATGATGAACAAAACAAATTGAAAATAAACAGCTGCCGAAGCTAAATTGTTGTACAGTGAAAACAAAATTATATAAATCCATCCATCCATCCATCCATCCATCTTCCGCTGCTTATCTGTCATCCATCTCCTCAGCCACTTGATCCAGATCTTCTGGGGGGGGGGGCAAGGCGCTCGCAGGCCAGCCTAGAGACATAGTCTCTCCAGCGTGTCCTGGGTCTTCCCCATGGCCTCCTCCCAGATGGACATGCCCGGAATACCTCCCCCGGGAGGCGTCCAGGAGGCATCCTTACTAGATGCCCGAGCCACCTCATCTGACTCCTCTCTATGCAGAGGAGCAGTGGCTCTACTCAGAGTTCCTCGCGGATGGCCAAACTTCTCACTTTGTCTCTAAGGGATAGTCCAGCCACCCTGCGGAGAAAACTCATTCGGTCCGCTTGTATCCACAATCCCGTTCTTTCGGTCACTAAACAACAGCTCGTGACCATAGGTGAGGATAGGAACGTAGATCCACCGGTAAATTGAGAGGTTCGCCTTCTGGCCCAGCTCCCTCTGCACCAGGACAGACCGGTACAGAGTCCACATCACTGCAGATGCTGCACTAATCCGCCTATCGATCTCCCGCTCCATCCTTACCTCATACTTGAACAAGACTCTGAGATACTTAAACTCCTCCAGTTGGGGCAGGACCTCTTCCCCTACCTGGAGTGGGCATTCCTCCCGTTTCTGATCAAGTGCCATGGTCTCGGGTTTGGAGGCAGTGGTCTTCATCCCGACCGCTTCGCGCTCGGCTGCAATCTGCTCCAGCGAGAGCTGGAGATCATGGCCTGACAAAGCCAACAGGACCACGTCATCTGCAAAAAGCAGAGACTTGATCCTGTGGCCACAAAACCAGATCCCCTTGATGTTATGAACAGAATCTGTCACAATGGGCAGCCTTGGCGGATTCCAACTCTCACCGGAAATGGGTCTGACTTGCAACTGGCAATGCGGACCTGGCTCCGACACCGGCATACAGGGACCAAACAGCCCGTAACGGGGGTCAGTGATCTCCCTGTAGTTGGAGCACACCCTCCGATCCCCCTTTTTAAAAAGTGGGATCACCACCCTGGTCTGCCAGTCCAACAGCACTGTCCATGCAATGCTAAAGAGGCGTGTCAAACAAGACAGCCCCCTTCAGCATCCAGAGCCTTGAGGAACCCAGGGCAGACCTCATCCACTTCCGGGGCCCCGCTGCTGAAGAGCTTTCTGACTACTTCAGCAACTTCAGCCCTGGAGATAGGCGGAGCCCCTCCAGGATCCCCTGGCTCTGCTTCCTCATTGGAATGCATTTTGACAGGATTGAGGAGGCCTGAGAAGTATTCCTGGCATCGATCTATGACGTCCTGCGTTGAGGTCAGCAGCGCCCCGCTCCCATTGTACACAGTGTTGACGGAGCACTTCTTCCCTCCCCTGAGACACCGGATTGTGGACCAGAATCTCCTCGAAGTCCACCGGAAGTAATTCTCCATGGCCTGTCCAAACTCCTCCCACACCCGAGTTTTTGCCTCGGTGACCGCCGAAGCTGCATGCCACTTGGACTGCTGGTACCTGCCAGCTCCGGAGTCCCGCAGGCCAAAAAGACCCGATAGGACTCTTTCTTCAGTCTGACAGCATCCCTCACCGCTGGGGTCCACCAACAGGTTCGAGGGTTAACGCCCCGACAGGCGCCGACCACCTTATGGATCCAACTCCGGACTGCCGCCTTGACAATGGAACCGCGAAACATGGCCCATTCGGACTCAATGTCCCCCGCCTCCCTCGAAACATGGTTGTAGCTCTGCCGGAGGTAGGAGTTGAAACTCCCTCTGACAAAGGACTCTGCCAGATGTTGCCAGCAGACCCTTCATTGAGTCCGCCAGGTCTGACCAGCATCCTCCCCCACCATCGGAGCCAGCTCACCACCAGGTGGTGATCAGTTGATAGTCAAGAGACCTGGATCTAGACCCCATGCTGTGCGTCGAGGTGAGTCCAACTATATCTAGTCAGAATCTCTCGGCCTTGCACACCAGCTCGGGCTCCTTTCCCGCTAGAGACGTGACATTCCATGTCCCTAGAGCCAACTTCTGCAGCCGAGGGTCGGACCGCCAAGGGGCCGGTGACCCGCGTCGAGGCAGGGTAAAACTGGTTCCATGATTTTTCTTCTTCATGGGAGTCTTCTGAGCCGCGCTTTGTCTGGCCCCTCCCCTGGGCCCTGTTTGCCTTGGGTGACCCTTCCAGGAGCATGAAGCCCCTGACAACATAGCTCCTAGGATCATTGGGACACGCAAACCCCGCCAACACGATAAGGTGGCAGCTCAAATTATATAAATCTGTAAAATAATTGGACGATACATTAAAGACACTTTGATTGAGCCAGCTGTTTTATAAAAAGGAAATAAAAAAATAGAAACTGTTTTGTTTTTTTTTTTCAAAAAGTGAAGATGTTAGAGTTTCTGTATTTTTAATCACTAGAATATGAATGGCTTGAATGTATTCTGCTCACAAACTCTACTCCTGTCCTTGCATCGCAGTTTGTTATATATTTTAATCCTTTTACTGTTGTTGTCTCTATCCTTTTTAATGTCTCCATTTATTGTTATTGTTACTGTTCAGCCATTGTTTTCTGATACCTGTCCTTTGCCCTGTGCTGATGTGACATCTGAATTTCCCCTATGGGGATCAATAAAGAATATTATTTTATCTTATCTATTCTTACCCTAAGGTGCATGTCCATGCATGTCTGGAAATGTCTCCGACAAGAACCACTATTGAGTGGCCAAACAAGTGAGTTAGAAGAGCTCAAGGCTACTTCTGCTAGTTAGACTTGCAAGTTACCTTAAAGATGATTTATTTATTTGGGCTTTTGACAAAAGATCAAAAAAATAGTACTGGGAGGGAAGTGATGAAAAGTGTATATTTGATGTTATTTTTTCTGTTTTTGAATTGCTAAATTATTTATTATGTACTGAAAACTTTGGCTTTTGAGTACAATGTGTTTAATTTAAGTTTCATTTAATAATTCAAAACTCTTCTGATACATAATTACGATGAATTCAAAATGTTTTGGCAAATGGATAGCATGGCATGTTTATTAAAGGGAGTGGGACATTACATTGGGTGCACTCTACTGTACCTTGCACATGTTTAATATAAAAAGTATATAAACTTGTGTTTATTATTTTAACAGATGACTTATGAATTCACAACGACAAGATACATTCATACATGGAACTCCGCCTAATTTAATATAAAACACATTTTTATACAACATATATGGTAGGAGCATCCTTGCACCATCAATCTTTAGGTTTGAGGTTTCTTGGCCTGAAAAATTGCATCAAGTGTACATGAATATTTCCTTTTGGTCCTCATTGCCATTTCATCCTGATGCTAGAGTGCTAACAACCAAATGCTGCTGGTTACTCATCAGTCTTACTTTATTCAGAAACCGTACTCAGCCCTGATATATGTTCTAGGACAAAGTCTTTTTTAACTGAGGACAGAATTTCTCATACTTTTATCAGCAAAGGCCTTTCTGTGTGACAGAAGAGAATCAAGAGATTAAGGGAGAAGGTAATCTGCTACTTGAGGATGAGCCAGGGGATCTGGGGGCTCCTTGGCCAGACATGATAAGGCCATCGTCATCCCATAACACCTACTGAAAGGGTTCAAACTAATGAAATGGCTGCTATATGAAAATGCATTAATCTTCATGGAGGAACAAGGCCAACATACAAAATTCATTTCCATTGATATATTCTTTGTGACCAAGCGCGCACACAAACATGCACACAAACACGCACGCACACACACGCACGCACACACACGCACACACACACACACACACTTGCACCAAAATTGTACCCTATTTACTGAAATAGCGAATCGTGAAATTCCAGTGTGGGACAACTTTGGGCTGCATCAACTCTGATATATGGAGGATAATTATTATATTACTTTTTTTAGATAGATTATTTTAAAAAGGATCATCACATCTGCCATGCTAAATATGTTGCAATACTTCCAAAGTGCAAACACCTGAGCTTCCGTTTATTCAATATGATCAATGTAGCTAGACTGAAATCTGATTAAGAATATAAATATATCTATACGATGAAATGATTGTGAGTAGCATCTGCTTCTGTGAAACTGGTATTTTTGATAATACTCGGAAATGAGTCAAATTTAAAAGTGACAGAGCTGTCCCAGTTAGGTTTGGATGGTATATTAGCGAATTTTGGGAGTAGCCCAGAGTTTTATACCACTTATTCCAGTTTCCACTGCCTAAAGTCAATTATGTCTAAAACCAATTTATTTTCCCTTTTTTTCCTAACTGCGGCCTCTCAATGACCGGTTTATGAATAGGTCTCCAATTGAGAAATCGTACTGCAACAGTGATTAGATTCCAAACAAGATTGGGAAAAAGAAAATATTAAAAACTTTATTACTGCACAATTGTCTTTATGCTGTCCTGCCTTCAGATAAAGAAAAGGGGGAACGTACAAGATTTATCTGTGACCTAGTTATTGTTTTTTTTTTATATCTATTCAACTTTATTTGTAAGCTATAACTTATAAAGTATAACTTGCCACTAAGCCAACCTGCTGCAACATTTGAAAGAATACAATTCTGTCAGTCCCTTGTCCATGCAGCGCGATTCAATTTAAATATATATGAGATATATGCTACACATACATTATTAGAACTGCCAGGCAGGAGTCCTAGAGGCAGACCAAAGAGAATGTTTATGGATGGAAGGAAAGAGGACATGAAGTTTTGTTGGTGTGAGAGAAGATGATACAGGGAATGGGGTTAGACGGATGATGTCGATTGGCTGTCGACTGAAAATTAAATGTGCTCATTGCTAATTCTGATGAGAAAAAAAGGAAATAGAGGGCGGATTATACTAAACTCTGAATCTTTTGTCATGCAATATTTGTCATGCTGATTCCAGCCTCTCTGTCAGCTTTAAATAATTGTGTATTTTACAGGGACCAGAAACCATAAATTTCAGTATTAGCGTAAAGTATCACAGAACATGTCAGGCTTTTTTGTACATTAAAACACAAACAAAAACAAAAATACAAAAGAAAAGAAGAAAACATTTTTATAATCAGATAAACAGTCAAATGCAACCTCAGCCATATTTCAAATTATTCTATGGCCTGAGGCTCTCTTTAAAAAAAGACTGAGTTTCCTCCTACATTCAAGTAATAAGAGTCACTGCTTGTGACTTATTCTTTTCTCCTGTGCATGCATTAGAAACATTAACTTGAAAAAAATAAAAGCATAAAAAACACACACAAAAGCATACAAACAAACAAGCAAATAAAGAGTTGTTTCTTGTAACATGGTATTGATTCTGCTGGTATCTGTACCTTCAGTTACTGCAGGTGCCACTTCATTGTTACATTCAAAGATGTCAATTGCTTTTCCTACCCAGAATAGGTGGGAAAAAAATCAAAATGATTTCAATGATAAACAGACAGAAGGCCCTCAATAAGGAATAGCTGTTACAAGAGGTTAGAAAAGCCTGTGATCATTGATAAATCAACCAAGACCATTTTTCAAAATATCTCAAAAAATCCTAAAGGTATTTTACAGGGACCAATACGAGATTAGCTTTCCTTAGAGTGAAGCATCTAGAGCATTCAGTTACAGGGCATCTATGGCTTGTTGATGCATTTTTCAAAAAACAGAAAATCTCCTCCAAAAGAAAGCTTCAAACTGCCAACCTGACCCCCCCCCAACAGGATTAGTTACTACAAGGATCCATCTTCTCCCCACAGCTCTACATGACTCCCGCCCCCTTATCCCCATCTCAGATAACCTTTCTTATGTACAATCTCTATCCACAACACCCAAACCACCAATACATTTTAATTTCATATTCTTCTTCTCTTCTTAAACCTCTGATAGACAATATGCTGTTAGAGGTGTTCAAGGGATAAAAGTACCAATCGCATCTTCACATCCGTCTACTCCTGTGTTAAAACTTCTAGATTAGCTCAGACTTACCTGTATCTGCTGTACCTTTTTTCTTCATCTGCCTTCAAGAACTTTTTTTTCCAAAGACAGCTATTGTTTGTTAGAGCACTGTTAGAGCATTTACTTCATTCACTGGTTCGTTCCTTTATTTGGCTGACCTGCTGTGTCCAATTTAATTTAACGTTTATTTTTTTAACATTGATATATGATTGATGATTACAATTTCCCTACCATTCTGCTCATTTTTAAGCTGTTAGCACTCTTTTGAAACAATTAAACAACAATTGCAGGGCCACATATAGAGAGAACCATTCACTCATTCACACGTCTGGGCAATTTTGGGTCTCCAATTAACATTTATATATATATAAATATGTACACACACATGCACATACATACACACACTATATATATATATATATATATGTATATGTGTGTGTGTGTGTGTGTGTGTGTGTGTGTTTTTCAATTCCATCCATCCATCCATCCAGCTCCGCCCCTCTCTTCACCCGAGTGTCCAGAACATGTGGCTGCAAGTCCGACAACACGACCGCAAAGTCGATCAAAGGATTGCGGCCTAAAGTCCGTTGGTATCAAGTGCACATATTAACACTTTTATGCCCAAACATGGTGTTTGTTATGGACAATCTGTAATGAGCACAGAAGTCCATAACAAAATACTGCTCGGGTTCAGATCTTGGGGGCCGTTCCTTCCAATCACACCCTTCCAAGTTGTACTGTGGTTTCCCAAGTGAGCGTTGAAGTCTCCCAGTAGAATGAGGGAGTCCCCAGTAGAAGCACTCTCTAGCAGCCCCTCTAAGGACCCCAAGAAGGGTGGATAATCTGAACTGCTGTTGGGTGCAGAGCCGCAAACAACAGTCAGAACCCATTCCCCCACCTGAAGGCAGAGGGAGGCTACCCTCTCGTCCACCAGGTTGAACCCCAACAAAAGAAAACTCCAAAGTCTAGAACATTGTAGGACAACTAGATAGATGAAACATAATACATTTTTTAACTTATAAACAATTCTGTTAGAGAACTAGAAACTGGTGACTGTAAATATGTATTTAACAAAATTGATGCACCAATTGTATGTTTTTTCCACTAATGAAAGGAGGGGTCAGGATTATATGTTGTGTTGTGAAGTTTGGTTCTGAGGAATAACCAGCCCGGTGACACAGATGTTGGTCCTTCTGTCTCACAGCAAGACAAGTTAGTTTCTCACGAGGGTCCTTTCTGTGTTGAGTTTGCATGTTCTCTGCTTTTCCTCACACTTTTCGTCCAAAAATGTGGAGATTTATAGAGACTCAAAATTACCCAGATATGTGCATGAGAGAGCGAATGATTGTTTGTGTTCATATGTGACCCTGCCATCGAATGGCGACCAGTAGGGGTGTACCCTGCCTCTTGCCCAATGACAGCTGGGATATGCTCCAGCATCCACATAGCTTAGAGTGCAGGATGATATGTAAATAATGAATGAATGAATGAATCTATATATTTCATACTGAGTCTGATATGTTGCTCTTTTTAGTCATCGAAGAATGAAACGATAGTTTACATCACAAAGCCATCACCAGTCCAACTTAAGAATGATTGTGGCGCTTCATCAATAGAGGGTAATGAAAACAAGCACAATATACCCATTCAAATCTGCTACATTTTGCTTCTCTGTTTTTGTGTTTTATCAGTCATAGATCTTCTTATTGGTTTTTGTCACTCATCTCTCCTTCTGGCTATCCCTTTCCTCTCCTTCACATACAAACAATTTCTCACAAACAAGCTTCGACAGAAGGGGTAATGTGGGGTATTGAATTATTCACACTCCTGGCAGAAAGTGTCACTGTCAAAAACGTACTAGTCTCCATTCACATGTGTTTATTTATAGACTTTACAGATCAGTACAGGGGCCACAGCTTGATATGCTTCCTGTCCATTCTCACTACTTAAAGCAGCTATGATCTGTTGTAATGTCAAGGGCTAAGCAGTACACTATTGTCTGCATGTGTGATATTTAGATGGATGTGTGTAATATTTAGATGGGACACACACACATACACACACACACGCACTGATATATTACACATGCAGACAATAGTGTACTGCTTTGCTCTTGACATTAAAACAGATCACAGCTGCTTTAAGTAGTAAGAATGGACATATATATGTGTGTGTGTGTGTGTGTGTGTGTATATTTGTGTGTGTGTGTGTATATATATATATATATATATATATATATATATATATATATATATATATACCATATATGTCCATTCTTACTACTTAAAGCAGCTGTGATGTGTTGTAATGTCAAGAGCAAAGCAGTACACTATTGTCTGCATGTGTAATATATCAGTGCGTATGTGTGTGTGTGTGTCCCATCTATATATTACACACATCCATCTAAATATATACCATCCATATATGATATATATATATATATATATATATATATATATATATATATATATATATATATACATAAAATGTGCAATATTTGTAAATGTTACAGTTGCATTTGTACAATCTGTAGAGAATATCTATGAGTGTTACAAATTGTCAAAAAACAACTCAAATGTAAATGAGGAAGTACATTTTCAAAAGGAGCAGACATAAAACTCTTTGTTCGATAGAGAGATTGCTTTATTTCTATGTTCTCACTAAATTGTATCTGGCACATTAATAATGGCCTGTCAAATTATCTTTTTTTTCAATATATGTCCACAATGTCCCTTCATCTTGTTTCTTTTTTTTGTTTCATTTTGTTCAATGGGACGGAGACTAAAAATTTAGATAATCTATAATTGATATTTCTGATTATTTCAAGAGGGCTTTTACCTTTGTAATGCGTTACATAGTTTGATCCAGAAATCATTTTTCGAATTTCAAAATTGTACAAAAGTAATAAATATTATACATAAAATAGGAACCTTCCATTTGTTGCGAATCAAAATTATTTTACTTGTCAAGTATTATTTGGAACTTAATTATCAATACATCCTTCCTTTTCGTCCACAAATTGATTAATTGATAGGTAAAAAAAACTATGCCATGAAAAAATATTCAATCCCTTCCAGTCAAGACAGTGTTACCTTAATGGTGGGCAACTGACAGCTGGCGATACACTCCTAAATTGACATTCAATTCCAAACAGTATGTATTCTTTCTTTGAAATAAAGACAGTACATTACTTTAATGAGACATGAGGGTGATATATTTAAAAACTTCAAATCTTCAGCTGAATTGGAGACATAAAAATGAAGCGGTATAAGCATTACGCTTTCAGAAGCTGCAAGGAGCCAGCTAGACCTCATTACACTAATCCATTTATCTACCCCATAATTCCTCTTTGTGCTTATCAGTTAACAGCAGTCATCCACTGTACAGATATTCAAGCGTTCCATATATGCAGACTGCCAACCTCTAAATTCCAAAGACAGAAACACGATTCACATCACACAGAATGATGTCTAATCTACAGTGTGTACCAATTTTCCATCTGTACTGTATTTGCAGTTAGTGTACAGCAAATAACTCTAGTTACTAGTTACTAGTACGCACTGAATACAAACTGCTTTAGTCAGTGCAGCAGTATGTGTGGTATATGTACTGTATACGTAAGGTCTTTATATGTGGACATCACATTTTAAAATTTATCTTGTTCATACATCATATTTTACTGACTTACTTTCCTCATAATTCACCATTCTGTGCCTGGTAATGCATCAAAAGCAAACTATATTATTCAATGTAAATAACACACAATGAGGAATCACTCAAATGATTTTGAGATAAAGGAGATCAAGATATAACAACTCATCATTTTGAAATGTGTGAGATGTTTATTGTCATTTCTTATTCTAGTTGTAATTTGCTAAACATGTTACTAGTTAGATAAAGCCGAAAGAGACAGTATATGATAAAACAATGGAGCCTTGGAAGAATTTACATTTTAAATACTGCAGTGCATGAAGGACCCTGGTTCAGTTCCCACGGCAGCCTTTCTGTGTGGAGTTTGCATGTTCTCCCCATGTCTGCGTGGGTTTCCTCTGGGCTCTCCGGTTTCCCCCCGAAGTCCAAAGACATGCAGGAGGTTAATTGGAATGCATTGGAAAAAATGCCCAGATGTGTGAATGATTGATTGAATGGCTGTCTATTTGTGGCCCTGCGATCAACTGGCAACTAGTCACGGATGTAACCCACCTCCCACCCAAGTGGATAGACTACCAGGCGACACTGACTGCAGGATAAGCAGTAGATAATGAATGGATGGATGGTGCAGTGCAACTAGTACACTGTAAATTAACCCATAATGCCTATTTAAAGATGTTCAAAAATTTCATTTAATTTTTTCTTTCTTATTATGGAAATTAACAACAGCACAAGAAACAAATCCGAAAAATTAATGAAAAACAGGCACCTGCTTAAAAAGTCATATTTCAAGTGGATAGAAGTCAGTTAGATGTGTGATTGAAATTCAGAATAATACAACCTGTTATGTTCAAAACCGAACCTTTCCAGAACCAATAATTTTTCTGTTGATGGTTCAAATGGTCTTCTATTTACAAATCACTGAGTATCATCTTTCATGAAAATGAAACATCACCTCTACTCAAGTATGAGGTACATCATTTTCCACCTCGATTCAATTTAGACACCCTGAACAATTTTCATCCACTTTTCATTCACAAGCCTATCAACTTTGTATGCAATACAACTTTTCCAATGTTTCCAATTACTAAAAACTGTATCTTGGGTATGATGACAAATTTTGCACTTTGCAGTCCATGTGTTTTGGTTAAAATTAACATTTGGGCCATTTCCCCATGAAAAAGCATATCACAGTCATCAGTTATTCATATCACCTTCATCATTGTAACCGTCGTCATCATCATTTGCCAGAAAAAGGATATACCAAAAGTGAAAGAATAACACTTATAGCTGCCCCTTGACAACCCATGAACCAGCAAACATTACTTCACACTTAGCAACTGCAACCATCACTAGACTACACAGGATGAAAAATGAATAGCGGGGATATAGTTCCTTACATTGTTTGCTGAGATCTGTTACACACTGATCATAGAATTTGAACACACAAACAGGTATGCAAGGTCTAGTGTTCAAATCTCAGGCAATCATTTTCCACATTAAACAGTGAGGAAACACGACTGCATGAAGCGACAAATAATTTCACCATTGTCTGTATAAATCTTTGATAGACAAGAACACAAAATTACAATCAACATATATGTTAACCGAGGAGGTTTCTTGAACAACATCAACTATCTTTAAAAGAGAGACAAACACACTCACCAGTCTAAATTAGGTTGCTTTGGTAGAGCTTGCTCACTTGTTTCTTGTTTCTTAATAAGGTAGTACTTTGAGAAGGAAAAGGCATAAAGGAAAGGAAGGTCTGTCCCCATTCTCCTGCTTCTAGTATCGCTACAACTTCTTACTGAGGCTCAGGATACGGGGTATTTGGATTGTGTGCGTGTGGGTGTGTGTATGTGTGTGTTTGTTTACGTCTTAGTGTCTAATCCCTCCTGAGTATATTCGGTGCTAGGCAGCAAAACCACACTCAAGAGTTAGTTAAACATAACAAGGGTCAGGTTGGCATGTGTTTTGTCATTTGGTACCATTTTGGGAAAATGCAAGTGTGTTAATCGTCAAAACTAATTAAGTATCTCAAATACATGTTTATGGCAGTACTTACATTAGATGAACATGCTCCTGAATGATTTAAAAAGCTACACAGCAAATTTGCAGGTTCAAATGTCACCTTTTGTTTGGTTTTACCATTTGATAAAAGGTAATTAAATAAATACTGGGATCTGTGTAAATGTCAGACAATATGGACAGTTCCTGAATACCTATTTGAGATTCAAAAGTCATGATTAGTTTGTGTTCTATTTACTTTATCAGCAAGTATCTAGCATGACCTAAATGTTGGTAAGAGTTTGGAATTTGGTTGAATAAAGGTTGTGTCACAGATCAAATGAAAAAAATGTATTATTGATGGACATTTGATAAAATGGTGTGCCTGATTTGAAATAATTTGTGTTAGATTCTATAAAACTTTGTTATTTTTTCTATTTCCTTAGCATACTGTATGTGTCATATGAGATTTGTGAGGCCCAATTGACTAACAGACATGCAAGTATGTTTTAAGTGCATTGGACTGCTACTAATATAATTATGTACCACAATTCAGATTTTATTTGTAAATGTAAGTCCATCTCCAAATATTTGCACCAATCTAACTAAATATGTTCATACACACACAGACACACATAGACACTCTCACACGCGCAAAAACACACACACCACTAAAGCCTAAGTAGATAAGCAGGCTGTATGATGAGCTCATAATGGGACTACTAGTCCTTGACACGAAGTCCAACATTAAGGGCCAGAAAAACTGAAAGAATGATTAATGTGTTAATAAACATATTTATCTGCCTTCCATCCTCAAATAAGGTAAAAAACATTCCAATGAGTGAACTATTTAATAGCAAGAGGCAAAAATGTTGATTCTGCGTAACTTCCTCAATTCAGAATCAGAATTAGAAATATTTTTTGATCCCAAAGGAAATTGAGTTTGCATGAATTAACTGATTCCACCAATACATAACAAATAATGATAACTTATTTCACAGGTGTTTTGGGGGGGATGCCTCTATCTCTGACATACCTCATATGCTGACAAATGTATATGCTCAACAAATATTGCAAAAATTATCTATGGAAATATTTTGGTCTGTTAAATTAGAGCAAATTAGCATCAGCGGAATATGGAAATGGTAAGTATTTGAAGGTTAAACACACACACACACACACACACACACACACACACACACACACACACACACACACACACACACACACACAAATAACCCACGGCTACCTGCTGATATCACATATGGTTTGCCTATGAGCAGCTGTGTTGCCAGGGGCTCAAACAGATTCAGCTGCTACTTAAAACCTTTGCATTAACATAAAAATGTAATTCAAAGCAAATGTAGTCAAGATGTTCCTATTCTACATGTGCATAGAATGATAAGATTAGAGACAGCTTAACGTGACTCAGGGTCCATCAAGTGGAATGACTTACGTTCCTAAAATATGGAAAATAAAAAAGGTTAAAAAAGGCTGCTTGGGATTCTTTATGGTTTAGTGCAAATGTAAAGTTTACCAACATACACAGACACACACAAACACACACATGCACATTTATGATTCCATTGATTGACAGGGGCAATAAATGGCAATTAAAAATCCTATTGTCAAATGGGAGAATTATATTTCTATTGCTTCCGAAGACAATTGTACATAATTATAAATGTTTTCATTTTGAATCTGATTATGAGTAGTAGAAAGAATTTTTCTAACTTTATCAAAAATCACTAAAAATGTTGTCATCTCAAATGTTGTTCTGGCCAGCATTTTCAAATACTGTCTGAAAGCAATGGCTATGAGACACCAGTGGAGACCAGAGAACAGCAAATCCCCCAACACGTCATCTATTCAACCTCTAAAAAGTGACAGAAAAGTATTTTCATAACAACAGAATGAAAATAAAATGTTCCCATTTTACTACGAATTGCCGAAAAGCAAAAAATGGTTAATCAAAATTGTAACAAAATTTGAATGAAAGCAAGAAATGTAATCTGTATACAGTCATGTTAATATGCACATACAAGTCACACCAGTAATTCAACAAATGCAATGCAAATATTTAATGGCACTACAATATTTGTATTTATTATTTAGATATCTATATAAATTAACATCTATCACCTGGTTTTCAGACAATTATGTCAAGAACTGAGTTGAAAAAGAGATAAAAGCATGCATCATTCAATATCATGAATCTCATCAGAAGTATGAAATGTGAAATATAAAATTTGAGAAACAGTTCTCTAGACTCTTTTAGACTAGCATCAATGCTTTCCACAATGTATGACAGAATGACTTGAAATATATGTAATATAATATATGATATCTAGATATGTATACACACATACCAGGTGAACCACATAATTCAAGTTTATGTGAAAAAATCAAATGGATTAAGTAATTATTGAATAAGCAAATAAACATTGTTGTTCCAATAAATCATTGCAGGAAAGAATTTAATCTGGCCCCTTCAAAAATCTACATGTTTCTAGAGAGAGAGAGCCAGAGAGAGGGAGTCAGAGACAGAGAGAGAGGGAGAGAGAGAGAGAGAGAGAGAGAGAGAGCAATAAGGTCCTTTAGCTTTGCTAACCTTTGTCATCTTAACAAAATCTATTGAATTTTTCCCTCACAAAAATTGTATTTATTCTACAAGGAGTTTTTCTTGGGGTTGAATGAATAAAGGTTACCTGTAACTAACAATCCAAAAGGAAAGTGTCTGACATGCAGTCCTGTTACTTAATTCAAATTTTATCTGATTAATCGGTCTATCAAGATGTTAATTTTAACATTCATTTAACATTCGTTAATTTTGTTTTATATGAAATAAGTAAGAGTAGATAGGAAGCAATTGACAGTTAGAACAAACAACTTTTAATTCCATAATATGCTGCAGCCTCAGCCTATAGTGTATTTCTTTCATAAAAAAATAACTGAAAGACATCTGGTTTCTTCAGGGGGGACATGTGGAAACACTTAGGAGGAAAGAAGATTTAATACCAGGGGAATAGTGAAGGAGCCAAAGAAAAAACACAAAAACATCACGCATTCAGGCACACACAAGCACTGCTTTAACAGTGCTGCACAAAACATAGTGAAATAACAGAAATTGACATTTTCTGTTGGTTTGTTTGACTGCACTGTCCCCTTTCTGCTGTGCCAATTGAAATTCCCCTACTATGGGAATATCAAAGGCACATTGTATTCTATTGTTTGTTAGTTTGTTGGGTGGTTGGTTGGTTTGTTTGTCCATTTGTTTGTCTGGTTATTTATTTTATGAATGCTCTCCACTTATAAAAATGTCTAAAGAGGAACAAAGATCTGGGTCTCCAACAACCACCATTATCTCAAGGATAATTTGAAAGCAAAAAAAATATATAAGATATAATTGTAATCGTACCTGCCTCATTCAACTATACAGCCACAAACATTGGGAAAACATTTATCCTAAAAAGTAAAAAAAAAATACGAAAGCTTTCCACTTTCTTCATTTCCAGAGAGTTTCCCCTTTTCCCCTTCTTTATTAACTTTGATTCTGAGAAATTTATCCCCTTTAGACTATGTTTTCATGACATCATAATGACTATGTTGCATTAGTAAGTAAAATTGTATTACTATTGGTAATTGCAATACATCATAAACAAACAGTAATTCTACACAGAGAAAGGAGGCAGAATGGCAGGGCTTTGGATTAACAAGATTTTATTAAAAAAATATAAATATATGAGTAGTTGAGTAGGACCTTTGTGTCAAATGACATGCTTAAATTACAAAGTTTGGTTTGAAAACCCAAAGCAAGTGAATATGAAGGCAGGGAGCTGATTAAACAAGGAGATCTAGACTACAGCTGCTTCTGGATCAGAAAATGACACGAGGGGTGGGACAATAATCACAAACAGTGAAAACAGACACACAAAACGATGCTAGATCATGTAACCAAAACAAGCAAACTTTCAAGAATTTGACTTACAGCTAATTTTAATGCAACACAACCAGAACAGGGCGTGGCAAAGTGCCTCAGTGGTTCGCGCCTTGGCCTCACAGCACGACAAGGGGACCTTTCTGTGTGGCATTTGCATGTTCTCGCCATGTCTGCATGGGTTTCCTCTGGGTTCACCGGTTTCCTCCTACAGTCAAAAAACATGCAGCAGGTTGATGGGAAAAATTTAGAAAAATTGCCCCGAATGAGTGAGGGAATGGTTGTTTTTCCGTATATGCTCAGCGATTGACTGGCAGCCAGTCCAGGTTGTCCCCTGCGTCTCGCCCTAGCATCCCTGAGTGCAGGATAAGCGGCAGATGATGGACGGTGGACAACTGGAACACCAGACAAGAACAGCAGACAAGAGGCTATAAAGGAAACAAGGAAATTGCTAAATCCAAGAACAAGACAAAGGACTCTGTGCAGGCCAGTCAAGTTCACCCACACCAGACTCATTCACCCATGTCTTTATGGACCTTGCCTCGTGCACTAGTGCACAGTCATGTTGGAAAAAGAAGGGGCCAGCTCAAAACTGATTCCGCAAAGTCTGGAGCATGGAATTGTCCAAAATGTCTTGGTATGCTGAAGTGATACCAAGCATCAGCATTTGGACATTTTGGTCCTGAGTCCTGACCTCAACCTGATAGAACACCTTTGGGACGAATTAGAGTTGAGACTGAGAGCCAGGCCTTCTCGTCCAACATCAGTGTTGGACCTCACAAATGCGATTCTGGAAAAATGGTCAAAAATTCCCATAAACACACTACCGAACCTTGTGGACAGCCTTTCCAGAAGAGTTTAGGCTGTTATAGCTGCAAAGGGGGGACCGACGTCATATTGAACCCTATGGATTAGGAATGGGATGTCTTTTAAGTTCACATGCGAGTCAAGGCAGGTGAGCAAAAACTTTTGGCCATACAATGTATCTGAATGCCTGCTGGCACATACAATGTTAGCCTCCGCAGGAGCTACTTCTTTTTCTTTTTCACATTCAATGTTGGCTCCAGAAAATGAAAGATGTACATTTCCAGTGAGGCTCATTAGATGGTAAGACGGCAGTGATGGTTAGTGAATGGCCCCTCTGTGAATGGTTAGAGGAACAGGTTCCTTTTGGCTTAAATGTTTGCTTGGAGAAAACCGAGAGGTAAGTTGACCACAAATTTAAAAACTGACAATGTAATTGAGGGAATCATAGTGAGTTATGCAGGAAATCAAGAATTTGAAATTAAGTATGATTTTTGTTTCATTTGAGATACTCAATTAGAATTTTGGCTCTTTATCTGCATACTGAACAGGCAAAAGTCTGCAGTGAACCTAAACCAGCATGCCATCTCTCAACATTGTGTGATGGAGCATCTGGTCAAATACGAAATGCTCGAGTCTGAGGAATTGAAACTTTTTTCTGGCTGTTCTAAGATTTTTTTTATTACATTTTTCCGTGCAGGCCTAGAAAGTACTTATTTCTTTCTTTAAACGTTTATCAGATTTTTTGTCTTTTGTTTGTTTGTTTGTTTGCTGGAATATGATTATCAAAAAAAAGGCGTATCAATCAAGTCATAGGGCAGGATAAGAACTTCAGTTAAGAGAGGTTAATAGGCCAGCAGAAACATTAGAACTGTATCAGAGATAAAAGGTATGAACAAAACTGAGAGGCCATATTCTGAATTTGTGTAGTTTATCATTGGACAGTTTAGGAGTAGATTTTTTGTGCTATCCATGTATCATTTGGTAGCATATATATATTTTTAATGGTGTTACAGTGGTTTATCGTTTTGTATCATTCTCACCCATAGGAAGGTCCATATGAATAGTATAGTAGTATAGTATAAGAAAAATTTGCATAAAGATTATCCTATCGCGTTTTTTTCGGAAAGTATTGATGCATTAGGTGTTTTCCTTGATTGTTACAGCTAGATCAAAGATATAATGATTTTATGTGGTACATTGAAGGCTGTCTCTGTACTCACAAAGAGGACAGGACTGTCTTGTGACAGCATGACCTTGTTACTATCAGTGATTGTTCCCCTTGACAGGTCTCTCAGTGTGGCTATGACTAATTTGTATTGTTTTATATCTTAGTTGGCTTCAGAGATATACCCAAAAAGCCAGTTTGCCAATAAAACATCCTCAGGACTGGGCACCTTGTCCGTAGCAATTTTAGCTGCAGTCTTTGATCATCCTCCAAATGTAATATTTGATTAAAACAACTTTTATTCAATCAAATAATCAGAACTGTATATATATATATATATATATATACATGTATATAAGAGTATATTTTTGTTGATTGTTTGGGAAAATGAGGAAACTGCCACCATAGCATCATCCAGTTTGTCGCTGAATAAGAGGACCCAGTCAAACAGCTACTTAAGAATATGGGGCCAATAGCAATTTCAAAATCAGCTGTCACTAATTTCAAATGGAATAACATACTTGGGGACCAGAAGCATATGGTCATTCCAATCCTGCTTCTCCATGACATCGATCAGTCCCTGACTGCTGTATGCAGTGATCCCACTCTGTTAGACAAAACAGATGATGGTCTCCAAGAAAGTAGATCCTCGGCAAGTCCTATCTCCACTCACGCCTTTCAAGGCACCATCACTAAAATAAGCTTTTTCAGATGTGATTTTTACTGTCATTGCACATGTACAAGTATAAGGCAACAAATGCAGTTTGGCATTTAACCAGAAGTGCAAGAAACATTATGTGCAGGATATAGTATAGGTATAAAAAGTACAAACAGGATTAATAAAATACATGACAATGAAATTATTAGATGATTGCTGAATGAAGGTAAACTTTATACACAGTATACAATGCTGGCAGATACTACAGAATTTTTTTTACAGTGGATAGGTTTGGATGTCATATTAGACTATACAGAAAAAGGGTTGCAGCCTTGGATGAGAGACAGAGTTTAATAAGAGGCAAGCTCTGGGGAAAAGCTGTTCCTCGGTCTGTTATTCTTGACGTGGAGGCTCTTGAAAGCGCATGCCTGATTGCAAAAGGGCAAATGGTCTATGCTCAGATTTTGAGGGGTCCTTAAGAATGCTGAGAGCCACAATACAGACAGTGCTGCCTCTGGATGACCACAATGAATGTAAGTGGGGTCCTTGTGATTCACTGGGCAATTTTCACCACATGCTGCAGTGCCTCGAGGCTGCAGTGCAGTTTCCACGTGGTCCCCCCAATCTCTCAATCATGGCTGAGGACAGGTGTTCTTCCTTTAGTGTCCTCGGAAAGAAGAGGCCCCCGTTTGCCTTCCAGGCTGGACCTGTTAGCAATCCAGGACAGGCCCTCTGAGATGTTGATCCCCTGTTTGAAACATATTCAACAGCCATCCTGTTGATGTAGATAGGGTGATGCATGCCCCCCTCTCCCTCCTGAAGTCCATGATGAGCTCATTTGTTTTGTCTGTGTTAAGGAGCAGTTGTTGTCAGTGCAACATGCCACTAAGTATTGTACCTCCTCCCTGCATACTTTCACATTGTTGTTGCTGATGAGGAGAATCAGCATTGTGTCATCAGCAAACTCGATGATGCTGCTTGATCCAGATCTGCAGTCATGTATGAAGAGCAAGTAGTGGAATGGGCTCAGGATACACCATTGTCGTACACCTGTGTTAAGTGCGGTAGTGGAGTAGGTGTGGCCTGACCCACATACTGAGGTCTGTTGGCCAGGATATCCACTATCCAGTAACAGAAGGAGCTCTTAATGCCAAAATATCTTTTTTAATGAGACTAACTTGGAAGGGGTTATGGTGTTGAATGCTTAGCTGAAGTCAACATCCAGAACTTTTGCTTATGTACCGTTATTGTCCAGATGTACAGAGTACAGGGGTGAGGAGACTACATCCTCAGTAATCCTTTTGCTGCAATAGGCAGCAATAGAATACATTTTACAATCCCTCTGCATTTCTTTGTTTTTCCTCAGAAACAGTATTTTTATGTCTCCCCACAATTTTTCCATGAGAAAAAAGCAACATGACTTCTTTAAGCATTCTGATTTATTCAAACAGATCCATAATCCCTCGTAAATGATAAATAGACCCAACACCATAATCTGAGAACATCTCCATATCATGACACATGCACCACAATGTTTCACGGTCTTCACAGTGTACTGTGGCTTGAATCCATCATCTGGGACATCTGAACAACTGTCTGTGGCCATAGACCCAAAATCATCAATCTTGGTCTCATCACTTCACAAACTGCTGTCATTTCTCTTTAGGCCAGGCAATATGCTCATCAGCAAAATGCAACTTCATCAGCACATCCTTAATTCAGCAATAAGAATTTGCATGGGATTCTTGCTGATTGCTTGGCCTCTTATTATTACAGTAATTTAAGTTCCTCTTTGAACACCTTGGAGCACATCATTGGATCAATCTTTGCCATTTTGGCTATTCTTCAATCCATTTGTATGATCGCTTTCCATTTTGTTCCACGTTTTTACTGGTTTTGGTTGCCATTTTAAAGCATTTGAGATAATTTAGCTTCTTTATATCTATTCCCCTGTCTAATCAACTTTTTAATCAATCTATACTCTTCTTCCAAACAATTCTGGAACAACCGATTTTACTAAGTTTATCGGAGGGAAACACAATAAACAGCATGTGCAGCATTTGTTTCCCTTAAATAAGTACAACCTGTTTGACAACTGTTTTTTTCACACAAAGTTTGACCTCACTAATTGAACTCCCGCTATACTTTTCATTAATGATTAAATAACATAGAACCAGCGGCGTACATGTCATGACTGTTAGATCTGTCAGATTTCCATTACTCTACTACACCTACAAAATGCTCTGCCATGAGAAATGTAGAACTTTCTAGCCAAAGTTGTGATTTATTCAGTTAGGGATGGACATATCATTTTGAACACAGATGTTTACGAGAAATATGTGAACTGTTGATAACTGATGTAATGGAGCATGGCTGTAGGATACACTCACAGAATTAAAATTTGATTCATATTGATGCATATTGTCCAGTGTATTCAATGTTCAAAATCTCCTCTTTCAGATGTAAGGCAGTTTGCAATGCACTCGGTCTCATGTGGATTGAAATATGGGAAAAATTTCCATTTAGTGATTGGTAAACATAAATATAGGATGAAACAGGTGTTTCTGTAGTCTGTTAGACTGGTCAGACAATGGCAATGCAAGTGTGGTGTCATTCATTGTGTTCAAAGTGTCAGGGTCATGAGCGCTGCACTCCCAACACTTGAGGCCAGGTTGTAGAATGCCATATTTGAACAGAGTGGAAAAACAAGAGATCAAATACCATACCCTTGACATGAGAGGAAACTTTAACACAGAAATCATTTAGAGCACAGGGAAACCTTATCTTGACATATAGAAACTACACTTTTCAAATCCAGCCTGAACAAGTGTCAAAAATGTCCTGATAGTAAAGCCCCTTAACAGACATCTGCAACAGATGTAGACTGGGGCCCCATCGACCAGAGTGGGTGGGAGGCCAGAGTGAGGCCAGGCTGGATCTGTTTGAGCCAGAACAACTAAAGAGACCAAAAGGGATGGCCATTTAGCAACTCGGGATCGGTTGTTGGAGGCCTGGAGGGAGGTGGCTCCAGTGGTGGGCAGCCTATCAACATGGGTTTACTCTGTCAAAGCGGTGGTGGACTTGTTAAGGTAGGTTCACCACACAAGATGGATGGAACAAGGTTTTATTTTCTGGAAGGGAGGTTGGAAGAAGATGAGGGAGTGGAGTTGGGTTCATGTACCAGTCATGTCTTTTGATACAGTACAGTTAATACATCTGACAATCACAATATATCTAAAGGGTCATTTGCGAAATATCACACTGATTCAGATTCATGCACCTACAATTGACGCCAGCAACAATATGGATGAATTTTATAATGTCCAGTAAACTCTTGAGAGCACTCCCAAGATAAATATAACTATCCTGATTGCAGAGTGGAATGCCGAAGTAGAGAAGAGCAGCATTTGCAACAAACACATGTAATGGTAATTTTGGTAATGGTAATTTTGGCCAAGGTAGAGGAACGAGCGTGTCTCTATATTAACAACCTCATGATTGGCAACATTTTTTTTTAACGTCATCCAATAAGGTTGTACACTTGGATGAGTCCAGGTGATAGGAATCCAACTGATCACATCTTAGTTCAGAGATGATGGGGATCCTTGTTAGTAAATGTGAAGACATTTCCCATTGCAGAGTGTGGCAGTGACCATCATATGTTATGCACAACATTTACAATCAGATTGAAATCAAAATGAGGCAGAGTCAACCAAAGCCATATGGTGTAACATGCATTCCTGAATCATTCAAACTAGCGGTCAGGAATTGATTTTTGGCACTACTCAAGGCAAACAAAGAGGAGCAGAAGCCAGAGAATGCAAACACATGGTTAAAATCAAAAGAGAACAGCTGACTCACACAGCCAAAAGAAAAAGACAGAGGAAAAAACAATTCCAACCGGATATGCTGAACACTGCGCGGAATAATAGGGAGGCAAAATCAAGTGTAAACCAGCAAGAATTCATAGTTGGACAATGAAAATATTTGTGAGGTTCTGGGGGACGAAGGGAAATATCTGAAAGTACTGGCAGGCCAAGCGGCATGCGGCTTCGGCAGTCGCCAAAGCAAAAACTCGGGCGTGGGAGGAGTTTGGGGAGGCCATGGAGAATGACTTCCAGTGGGCTTCGAGGAGATTCTGGTCCACCATCTCAGGGGAGGGAAGCAGTGCTCCGTCAACACTGTGAACAGTGGGAGCAGGGCGCTACTGACCTCAATGCGAGACGTTGTAGATCGGTGGCAGGAATACTTCTCAGACCTCCTCAATCCCGTTGAAACGCCTTCCAATAAGGAAGCAGAGCCGGGAGACCCTGGGGGGGTCCTCCTATCTCCGGGGCTGAAGTTGCTGAAGTAGTCAAAAAGCTCTTCAGTAGCGGGGCCCCGGGTTGGATGAGGTCCGCCCTGGGTTCCTCAAGGCTCTGGATGCTGTAGGGCTGTCCTGGCTGACACACCTCTGCAGCATTGCGTGGACGTCGGGGACAGTGCCGCTTGACTGGCAGACCGGGGTGGTGATTCCCCTTTTTAAAAAGGGGGATTGGAGGGTGTGCTCCAACTATAGGGGGATCACACTCCTCAGCCTCCCTGGCAAAGTCTATTCAGCGGTGCTAGAGAGGAGGGTTCGCCAGGTCATTGAGTCTCAGATTCAGGAGGAGAAGTGTGGTTTTCATCCTGGTCGTGGAACAGTGGACCAGCTCTATACCCTCAGCAGGGTTCTCGAGGGGGTATGGGAGTTTGCCCAACCAGTCTACATGTGTTTTGTGTAGAAGGCATTCGAATGTGTCCCGCAGGCAGTCCAGTGGGGGATGCTCCGGGAATATGGGGTACCGACCCCCGTTATGCAGGCTGTTCAGTCCTTGTATGCCCGGAGTCAGAGCTTGGTCCGCATTGCTGGTTGTAAGTTGGACTCGTTTCCGATGGGAGCTGGACTCTGCCAGGACTGCCCATTGTCACCGATTCTGTTCATTATTTTTATGGGCAGGATATCTAAGTGCAGCCAGGGCGTCGAGGGGATCTGGTTTGGTGGCCACGGGATCAAGTCTCTGCTTTTTGCAGATGACATGGTCCTGTTGGCTCCGTCATGCCATGATCTCCAGCTCTCACTGGAGTGGTTCGCAGCCAAGTGTGAAGCGTCTGGGATAAGGATCAGCACCTCCAAATATGAGACCATGGTGCTTGATCGGAAACGGGTGGCGTGCCCACTCCAAGTCGGGAAAGAGGTCCTGGTCCAAGTGGAGGAGTTCAAGTATCTCGGGGTCTTGTTCAAGCGTGAAGGGAGGATGGAGCGGGAGATCGACAGGCGGATTGGTGCAGGGTCTGTAGTGATGCAGACTCTGTACCGGTCTGTCGTGGTCAAGAGGGGGCTGAGCAAGAAGGCGAAGCTCTCAATTTACCAGTCGATCTAAATTCCTCCCCTCACCTACGGTCCCGAGCTGTGGGTAGTGCCTGAAAGAACGAGACTGCAGATACAAGAGGCTGAAATGAGTTTTCTCCGCAGGGTGGCTGTACTCTCCCTTAGAGATAGGGTGAGAAGTTGGCCATCTGGGAGGAACTCGGAATAGAGCCACTGCTCCACTGCATATAGAGGAGTCAGATGAGGTGGCTCGGAAATCTGGTAAGGCTGCCTCCTGGATGCCTCCCAGGGGAGGTATTCCGGGCATATCCATCTGGGAGGAGGCCACGGGGAAGACCCAGGACACTCTGGAGAGACTATGTCTCTCGGCTGGCCTGCGAGCGCCTTGGCCCTCCCCAGAAGAGCTGGATCAAGCGGTTAAGGAGAGGGAAGTCTAGGTCCCCTGCTCCAGCTGCTGCCCCCGCGACTCGACCACGGATAAGCGGCAGAAGATGGCTGGATGGATGGAACTATGCACCAGTGTATGTATATTGAACTGGCTGGAGAGTCTGTGTTACAGAGGATTGAGACAGGGTAGAAATGACTATATGGCTTTCTTAGCTTATGTTTTGTCTCCGGACATGCCTCAAATCCAGCCAGCTCTTCTATTCCTTTCCCTTATCAGGGCCTCAAAGGGATACAATTCAAGTCTGACTTCTGGTACAGTAGCTCAGGAGTTATTTCATCAAGCAAAATGTTACATAAATAGAGGAATGCTTCCTTGCAATGGAATCAAAGTACATGTAATGGTAGGCAGCACCTGAGGAGCCTTGATATAGTATACTTTTACCAACACATTAAAAGTTAACAGACAGTATAATGTATATCAAGCTATCAGATATATCATTCACATTATTATTCTTTCTTTGATAAATAAAAATAAAGTACAAATGAAAAATAATAAATTAACTATTTTATATTATCCACCATTGCATACTTAATCAGGTTGAATAGATTTGGGATAATCGTGTTAAGTGCAGTGGCTGAGTTGTGCAAATAAACTTGCATGGTCATAGAAAACTGAGGGACGGGATAAAACAGTTAATGGGGATAAATGAAAAGCCTGATAACATACGGCTTTGTGATCTGACCTTTATCAATGTGCTAAAAAGCTTTATGACTCAGTCTATTGGTCAAGTCAATGGCATTTGAATGTACTTGATTGTGTTTGATTAACTCAAAGTGCCATATAACAGATTTATGAAAGGATTACAAGTTTTTGTTGTCCAGCCAGAAATCAGAATTTGAAATTTGAAAAAACAGATGAGCTTATACCACCATCTACACAGCTTTTAAAAAATATTAATTCAATGATCTGCCTACAGTGGTGATAAGATGACGTGTAGAGGTTACTTATATGTTGGGGATTGAAAGCAGTATGATTTAGAAGGCAGAAGTTGAGGGGAAATTAACTGAAACTGTCAATTAATATAGGGTTTACCCAAATCGTTTAATCAATTATAGCAGACAATGTGAGCCAGGAGTAAGTTATCATTATACCTACCTGATTTATTTACTTTAACTCATTAAAATGAGTTATAGTAAATAAATCAGGGCCTGATTTATTTACTTTAACTCATTAAAATGAGTTATAGTAAATAAATCAGGTAGGTATAATGATACTGTAAGCAGAGAGTTGTAAACTCCTGCGACTCTGTTTAACCTGCTGCCTGCAATATGTCTATGTTCACGATATTATGGAATCACTTTAAAATGAGCAAACATGCTTGCTATTTCACACATTGTTTGGATTTAAAAGCACCAAAATCTGCATTATACAACTTGGATTTGCTGTTTCAGGTATATAAAGCAATGTTATTTCAGAGACTAAAGTTAAGATATACTCTGTAAATATAATTACTTTTACAATCAAATCATTTTAAGCATCAACATAGACATTGTATGTTTCAGTTCACAGATGTGGACATCTCAGATACTCATATTGAGTCAGCTGTTACACTTTGAATGAAGGGCAACTACCTGCTTTGGCCTTAGAACTTCCTGGCCATTTTTTTTGTTCCCAAGAGGACTGTGAGAGCTGAAGAGTGAATTATGAGATAATCACAGAAAAAGGTCAGTTGGATGGAAGAAGTGAAAGGAGTAATTCAATATCATTAAATAAGCAGCATGAGATTGACTGTCAAACATAAAAAAGCAAAGGAGGGAGTCACATAGACTTTTCAAAGTGTGTGGTAAATTGTGATGAAAAAAAAAAATCTTAATGTCTGTGCAGACACTACAAACCAATTCCAATTTCTCATAGGATAAATTAATGTGAATTCCGGTCCCCATTTACATAATAATAATAATAGGTATGGTCATGGTGCAGGGTCCAGCCCCACCACAACCTTGAGTGCAGGATGAGAAGTATATGTAGATAATGAATGAATTAAATAATTATAACAATAATGTCGTAATTATTATTGTTGTTGCTGTCTTAGTCACAGTATAGGCTATCTCTTCAAAAAGGTACTGGATTGGCATTCATGCTTAATGGTATGTGCAGTCCTTTGTTGTTTGTGGACAAATAACAAACGAAACACTTTATTACCTTAGAACCTTGGTCAGGTGGATCTGATCATGTTCAGAGGAAATCCTCTCTCAACTCAACAGTGGCAGATACACAAGTTTTTTTGATCTTTCTCTGATTCATTCTTTTATTTTATTTTCACACCACACAGAGACACACAAAAACAGACACAAACTCAAACACCCACACAACCATGTATTTATGTATGTGTGTATGAAACAACATTAAGCATTTGCTCTTGTTGTATGCTATGCAAAAATGTTGCTGATGAAGGTGATTTTGGCTCTAAAGTCTAGGGAATGCAGGCCAGAAAGAAATTTTAATGTAACTGATAACTGAATGACAGTCGCTTATATATGTGACAAGATGTTCAAAATAAGGTAGAGCAATGACAGGACAATAATAGTGCATCAAAAATGCATTACTGACAATTCACTTTTTGATATTCTCACAAAATGCAGCTGTAGGTAAGCAATAAAATTTGTTCAAAAATAAAACTGGTGACAGTATTTTTTGGAAGATACCATCTGAGGTTTTTTTAAGGTAGAATCCTGGTGGCAAACTAATAACCTATCCATTAATCAAGCGAGGAGCATCCCTCAGAGCCAGATGGATTACAGTAATGTGAACCTCAGTTCAGTTACCACCACTTCTGTGGCTTTTCAAACCCCCAGTTCCATAAGCTTCATATGGCATTACCTCTGTTTTGGAGTTGTAAAAAATGTCTTTGTTTACAGAGTTGGAAATTATTTACTTGTGGAGCATGGCCAGGGCACCAATTACAATTTTTATACCGACAATGCGACCAAAAGGAGATATACTCCCTGAGAAATGGAGATTATCCCACTAATGAGCTAGTTACACAGGTTCAACCAAGGATGAACAGAGATAGGGTTTAGGGGAACAATTTACTCTTTATTAATTGTTTTAATTAATAGACTTAAATGGCAATCGCTTGAAAAACACTGGCTGGGAGGACTTGTATATGGCTGGACCGCCACACACATAGTAGGAGAGGGGCCTACCACAAGGAGGCGGCCGGAGTGACAAGTGAGAAAACCACACGTGAAACAAAAACACGCACACACACAACGCACAGCACACCAAGGTGATTTACATCTACTACGGGAATGATTCAGGCGCACAGATACCCCACCAGCGGGTGTTGAGCCTCCCGGCTAGGACAACAATAATTCGCCAGCAGCAGAGAGCCCCACGTTTTGGGGGTGAGCAGACTGCCACAAACTGCGATGCACAGAATGATGACGAAAAACAAACGCGACAGCGGACTGCTGGTGTGGCTGAAAGGCACAGGCGCCAAATATCCACAAAACTGGTATTTACTCATTTACTAGTGTCCAATAGACCTATCTTCAAGTAATAAGTAGCTAAGGTAACATGATAAAGGTAAGCTAAGTAGGAAGGTAAAAGACCTGAGACATGTAGCCATTTAGAGATCAGCCAAAACTCTGTTAAAACAAAAAAAAACAAAATAGTTCTGTAACACTATTATTGAATCTCTAGCAAAACTTTTTGCTATCATAAACACAACTGTGAAAGTTTATCTAACAGCCAAAAAGGACTCTGTCCTCAGGAACAAATGGAGTCTGCATACAAGGATCTCTTTTTGAAGATCCAGCATTTGAATCAGGACGTTACAGGTTAATTACAGATAGAGACAAGATCCATTGAAACAATAGATGCTTTAGCATTTGTAATGGGTGGCTAATAGTATTCTCTTGTAAAAAGTGAATAAAAAGTATTGAAATTTGAACTAGAAATGCTGCGGATAATATATCAGGACAGCATACTTATTTCCAGTTTTAGTTTTTTTTTCCACAAAACTATGTATCACGGGGACCAATTTAGACCCGGATTATGTTTTTTTTATCATAATTTTTATTTTTTATGGCAGTCTGCTTTGGGTTCAAGTACAGAAATCGTATGTCCTCATATTAGAACCAAAAGACTGGAATGATGAAAAAAGTATATGAATGCAAAAAGCTCCCAAGCACATTTGGAAAGGTGCTAATATCATTCATCCTGTGAACAGGATCCTTTGGATCCACCAAAGCTTCCCACCTGTCTGTTGAATCCATCCATCCATCCTTCCAATATCTACCGCTTAGGCTACTTAGGGTCATGGGGGATGATGGAGCCTATCCTAGCTGCCATCGGGCAAGAGGCGGGGTATACCCTGGTCTGGTCGCCAGACAATCGCACGGCCACATAGTGTATTGTAAAATGCAGACTAAAATTCAGACTTAAGAATATAAACTATCAGTCATAAAGACTAGGTCCGTTTTACAAAACTTGGGTCATCCTCAGACAGCCTCGATTAGTGTTCCCATTTAGCAATCTAACATGGACAAGCTGTCAAGAAAGAACCCCAGTAGCAGCCGTTCCCTTGATGAATATACAGTAAATCACTGCCCAATTCACGCCAAATAAAGCCTAATGACAGACTGACAGGGGCAGCCTGGAGAACAGGGTGAGTAACCCAGCTTTACTACATTCCAAATCTGTGTGGACAAATTAAATACACATTTGATACCTCTATATACCTGTATAGGCAAGAGTTGTCATAAAGGATAGCCTATCTTTTAAATAAGGAATAAACTTCTGTTTTTAGAAAACTTGGGTCAGATTTGTAATATATTAGGGACATGTATAAAGATGGAGTTGCTTGGTGATTTTATGTAAAATAAAAGCAATATATCTGAGTGAACCCTGACATCTGTTAAGGACAATCTTGAGGCAAGGTGGTTGTGGTGACCCCTGGGAACCTCGGTTGGTCCTCCTTGTCCTCTCAGTCCAAGGCCAGGGTCTGGAACTCCTCGCCGATGGTGGATGAGTCCGATTGGATCAGAGGTTAGTTCGTAGCTACAAGTAGCGGAGACTGTGTCTGCTTTTCCTCGAGAAGAACTCTGCTTTATTGATTATAGTGAGTCTTTTTTATACAAAAGTTATACAATACAGCATTGAGAATTATGATGTAGCCCACAAAACAGGTGTGGACACAGATAAAAATGGGGGTGGAAGACAGTGGCTACTTTCAAGGCCGTTACATGACTCTGAGAGCATCACTGGGCTTGTGTCTCACAGGAAAGAAATGAAAAAGTACAGAAAGAGGAGTATGTATCAAAGAGAAGTAGAAAAGTACAGGGACTCTCAGAAAATAGAATGGGAACAGAAAATTGTGTAATAGTTGCCGCCTTTTGTCATAAAATGACAACAAATCACAATTTCTGTTATATGATGGTTACTGTATAGACAGGTTTGCTTGGTGTGTCACCTTGTATATTGAGCATGGCTAACCCTACAGATTTGTTTACCATTGTTGTTATTACTTTTCTTCCAATGGGGATTACACATCATCCTATTACAATGAATGTGAATATAATACAACAAATGGTCGAAGCCCATTGTCCGATTGTCGGGCCCCAATGGCCAAAAAGTCCACTAAGCCAGTTATCTAACCACGTTTCCCTGTCCTGCATTTCTAGTTAGTTCCTTCGATAAACTGTGCAGTTTATTCATGGCCTGTGTAAAGCTTCTGTTTTCTGCTGTGTTATTAGGAATGAAGGTACAACATTTGTCACCGACGTAATTTAGCCAATGGTAATTATGTCCGATTTGGGCTCACAGCAATATGGCCCGGAGAAATTGTCCCGTCTTGGTTCCTGTACGATTTTCTGTTGGGACTCCTTTTGGCAAACCGTCCCATCCTACGTGTACTTTCAACCTTCATGCGAGCTTATTGACCGTTTTTGCCTCATTTCCTTGGGGGATAATACTTATATGTCAATGTTTTCTGCAATGGTGACCAGGGCACATGTTCCTGTCCAATTATTGGGGAGACTTGGTCGGAGGGTGTTATTTCCACACATCCACCATATGCCACTGATGTTGCTCATCTTTTTAGTGATATAAATCTTTTTTATGATTTTGCCGGGCACTGTATCATTTGCGACCGGATTGTTACCACCATTGTCCTGAGGGTGAGATACAAATGCCCAAGTAACCGAGCATGTATAGGGAAAGTGACCTAAGGTTGGCTGTTAAGGGAGTTACTGTCATTCCGTTTGAAACAAGGGAAGGTGGCCGTTGGTGCTACTGGTGGAGCCTCTGGTATCTCTGACACTGTAGTTTCGGTAGGAAACATTTCCAAATACATCATACCATCATGAGGCTATGTCTTTGGCAATGTTAGGTTTGCTTAAGGTATTACACATCACGAGATACAGGGTTAAACCCCCACATCTGATTTCTCGGTTTCCCTATTATCAGTAGGCAATCTACGCCTGACAGTTTTGGCGGATTCTCACTCATCATTGTGCCGTTTCTGGTGGTGACTTCTGAGATGTTGATAGGGAGGGAGACTAGGCGCATTAGCTGCTGACTGTTAGATTTGCAAACAAAACAATTCTTATTTCCGACAGTGGCCTTTACCGATGTCTTAACATAATCCCACCAAGTATTTTGACCAGGTTCAGGCATGGTCAAGTGGGACTTGTGTACAAAGTCCAATTGTTCCACAGATTCAATACTTCAGGATGATCTGGTTAACACAGGCCTAATCCATTTGTTCTCTTTGCATGTTTAGGCATTAAGGTGGCATGCGCTAGATGCAATGTTATACCAAACTCCTACCCCTACTAATCCCATTATTAGTAGCAGGGTCAGACATTTGATATGATCTCCATGTCGCGGTTTAGACACAATCATATAGTATTAAGTTCTGGTATCGGGCTGGAAGACGAGTTTGTCTTCTGGGTCTTGTTGGTTGCAATGCTTCTTGAGCATCTTGGTCATTAGTTGGCTTGGACGGTGTCGAGGTTGATGATCTGGAAAGCTCCTCGGTCCTTGCTTCTGGGCTGGGTTTCACTCTGGTGGGGTGTATCCAGTGGGGTTGACCATCTGTGAGACAACTCGTTCTGGTGATGGCGATGACTTGTTGTGGTTCAGAAGAGAGTGGTATACCGACTTTTCTTGGATCCTGTCGTTTGATGACGAGCCACTCTCCTGTCGAGAATGGATGGGTTGGTTCTGTAGAGGGTAAAGGTTGCTAGAGAGAGACTTTGGGAGAAACATGGTTAAGAACTTTTAGTAGATTATTTGCATAGCTAAGTTAGCTAAAACTAGCTAAAATCATCAGCTGCAGGTACAGCACGTAAGCAGGCTGGCATACCGTGAACCACGACTGGTAAGGTCTTGGAGTAAAATGCCACAGGGTGGAAGTTTCCGCCAGGTTCTTGGGTGAGGACTGCCGCTGTTGTGAGCCCATTTTCAGTGACGTACAGTTGGAATGGCAGTTCATATTCTGGCAGACCCAGTGTAGGAGCTGTAGTGAGGGCTTGCTTCAGAGCTTGGAAAGCTTTTGTCATGGTCCAGTTGATCGTGTGTTCTTTGCAGGCAGGTCGTAGAATGCTGTCATAATATGAACAGTCTGGTATCCATTGGCGGCAATAGTTGACCCTAGCCAGAAAAGACAACATTCCTTTCCCTGTGTGAGGCTTTTGGAATGATGTAATAGCTGTTACACGCTCAGGTTGAAGAGTTGTGGTACAATGTGATAGTGTCAATCTTCTTTGGGGTGGCGTAGCGCAGGACATAGAGCAATTGTCTTTGGAACCAAACCTCCCTGGTTCGATTCCCCGCTCCTCCTAGTGTGTCGAATTGTACTGCTCCCCTGGTGTTGGCAGACGGCAGTCAACTGCTCATGGTTCAGCCAAGATGGGTTAAATGCAGAGAACGAATTTCCCCTGAGGTATTAATAAAGTATACATTATTATTCTGGCGGTCAACATTGTAGCTTGCTCAAGCTAGCTTTAAGTCCCACATTTGCTAGGTGGCGTAAGAGAGCAGTTGAGACTCCTTCACATACAGGTTTTGAGTCAAAAGATCGTCAACATATTGTATAAGTGTGGCTCCCCCCTTTGGTTCATAATTAGATAATACCTGTCATACCACCATGCTGAATGCTGCAGGGCTATCAACGTAGCCTCGTGGAAGTCTAGTCCATGTGTATTGTTGATTTTTAAACATGAATCCGAATATTGGTTGTGTGTCTGGGTGGACTGGTAAAGAGAAGAAGGCTGAGCATAAATCTATGACGGTGAAACATGTTGCTGATGCTGGAATTACAGTGAGAATTGAATTGCACATCTGGCATCCATGGTGGCAAAGGAATTACTGTTTTTTTTTGTTTTTGTCTTTTACATTAGACCAAATTTACACTAAACCTTAGACACATCAGTGTAACAGTGATTCCCTTTTTACATTTAGAGCTTCTATTCCGCTGATGTTTTCTGGTTCAGGAATGTGTGGAAGCAGTTTTTTCAAAAACATTCTGAAATCTGGTCCTCCTAACTGCAAGTAGTGTGTTGATTTTTGGAGGAAGTCAACAAATGTAGATGGTTGTCTCCTTGCATCAGGACATTGTGAAATCAGGTTTATTATTACATTGAAATGTGACGGTTTCAGCATAACATTTTCCCAACCAACAAAAACGGAAATGCCTGTGTGTCTGTTTCTCGAGCACTATCCGCTTCCTGCATTTCCACTTTTTCCTTCAAAAGCAATTACACTTTCCTTTTACGTGTTACCAGAGGATTTGGTAGATGTTTTTCCTAGATCCATGGAGTTCTCGTAAAAGATCTTCATGATCATTACACCTCAACAGGTGTTCTCTCAGTGTTTTAGCTGGAGTTTTCCCCGTTAAACTTTCCAACACTTCGGCCTCCAGTTCCCTATGCCGTCTGCCTGCTCTCTTGTCATATGCCAACTTTGCTACTTTTATGCTGGTTTTCTGCTCTGACTCATCCGTCTCATGCTCCGCATTTGGATGGAGTTTCTCTGGCCACGGCTGCCCTTCTCTGCTCATGATAGCTGCACATATTTCCTCATCCGTCTCACCATGGTATCAAGTATCCATGATTCCATCTTTTACATCCCTTTTTGGTCTTTTTGTTTGTGATCATTTTCAACTGATTCATGTGATGATGTGTGAATGATCCCCCAAGTGGGAATGGGTTGATCCATTCTCCTTCATTTCTCATAGTCTGTTGATTGCACAATTTACAGAATGGGTCGGTATAATACGATCCATAAACTCTTGCCCCATACTGTTTTGGAGTTTCGCTGTAAAGAGGCACAAGTGAAATCGTGACTCCCTCTGATTTATCCGCATTTTTTGGAACATCAGTCAATGTTTTGTAAATTATTGGTTTGTCAAGTATGTTTCTAGTTCTGCTTTTTCCCTGTCCCATGGTTGTCGGTCTTTTGGGTTAGGAAATGTACTAAGTACTCATCCACCACCTGGAGCAACTTCTCCAAGGAGCAACTTCTCCTTCTTAGCATATCGTCGTCTGCCGATAACTATGGTAGGCAACACACTACCGGTTCCTAAAATTGTTTCGTGGCAACTTCCACTAAAACAGCCATTCCTAGGCAAAAGCCTTCCAAGTAACTTCTCGAAAGTATCGTACTGTAGGCAACTTCCTAACAGTTTTCCCAATCTAGTGTGGAGATCACCATGCCAGGTTATACATTGATCTGATCCATATAGCATGAGATGCAATGCTTACCTTAGTGTTGATGATCCCACTTCTGACACCAAGTTGTTGAGGACAATCTTGAGGCAAGGTGGTTGTGGTGATCCCCGGTAAACTTGGTTGGTCCTCCTCGTCCTCTCAGTCGAAGCCCAGGGTATGATTCTCCTAGTTGATTGTGGATGAGCCCTATTGTATCAGAGGTTAGTTCGTAGCTACGGGGAGCGGAGAGAAACAGAGTCAGAAACTGTGTCTGCTTTTCCTCCAGAAGAACTCTGCTTTATTGGTTATAGTGAGTCTTTTTCTTACAAAAGTTATACAATACAGCATTGAGAAGTATGATGTAGCCCACAAAACAGGTGTGGACACAGATAAAAATGGGGGTGGAAGACAGTGGCTACTTTCAAGCCGTAACATGACTCTGAGAGCATCACTGGGCTTGTATCTCACGGGAAAGAAATGAAAAAGTACAGAAAGAGGAGTATGTATCAAAGAGAAGTGGAAAAGTGCAGGGAATCTCAGAAAATAGAATGGTAACAGAAAATTGTCTCACAATATCCTTATCAAAAAACAGCAGAAATCACCTGGTCATTATCTTGGCCAAATTCTGAATCTGCCCTTTGGCCAGGGTTTCCCAAAAGTTCAGTTTCCAGCATTCTGAAAACCATTTTATTAGATTTGATTAGATCCCCTCCTTGAGCTGCCACCTTATCGTCTTGGAGGGGTTTGCGTGTCCCGATTATCCTGGGAGCTATGCTGTTGGGGGCTTCATATCCCCAGAAGGGTCATCCAAGGCAAACAGGTCCCAAGTGAGGGTCCAGACAAAGCGTGGCTCAAAAGAAAGACCCCCCATGACGAAGAACAACGTGGTACCTAGTTTTCCCCAGCCCGGACGCAGGTCACTGGGGCCCCCCCCGGAGCCAGGCCCGGGGGTGGGGCTCGATGGCGAGCGCCTGGTGGCCGGGCCTGCACCCATGGGGCTCGGCCGGGCATAGCCCAAAAAGATGACCTTGGATCCCCCTCCCCTGGTCTCACCACCCACAGGAAGGCCCAAGGGAGTCATGAGCTGTGTGAGTTGGGCGGTGGACGGAGGGGGGAACTTGGCGGTCCGACCCTCGGCTGCAGAAGCTTGCTCTAAGGACATGGAATGTCACCTCTCTGTCGGGGAAAGAACCCGAGCTGGGGCGCGAGGCTGAGACATTCCGACTTGGACTCACCTCGACGCACAGCGTGGAGTCTGGAACCAGGCCTCTCGAGAGGGGCTGGACTATTTGCTATTCTGGAGTTGCTCCCAGTGAGAGGCACCGAGCATGGGGGGGCATATTGATTGTCCCCCGACTCGGCGCCTGCATTTTGGGGTTCAATCTGGTGGACGAGAGGGTAGCCTCCCTCCGCCTTCGGGTAGGGGGACGGGTTCTGACTGTTGTTTGTGGCTATGCACCCAACAGCAGCTCAGTATACCCACACTTCTCGGGGTCCTTAGAGGGGCTGCTAGAGAGCGCTCCTTCTGTGGACTCCTTCATTCTACTGGGAGACTTCAACGCTCACGTGGGCAACGATAGTTCGACCTGGAAGGGCTTGATTGGGGGGAACGGCCCCCCTGATCTGAATCCGAGTGGTGTTTTGTTATTGGACTTCTGTGCTTGTTTCGGATTGTCCATAACGAACACCATGTTCAGGCATAAAGGTGTCCATATGTGCACTTGGCACCAACGCACCTTAGGCTACAGTTCTTTGATCGGCCTTGTGGTCGTATCGTCGAACTTACGGCCACATGTCCTGGACACTCGGGTGCAGCGAGGGGCAGAGCTGTCAACCGATCATCACCTGGTGGTGAGTTGGCTACAATGGTGGGGGAAGATGTTGGTCAGACCTGGCATAATATAAGGGTCTGCTTGGAACGTCTGGCAGAGTCCCCTGTCAGGGAAAGCTTCAACACCCACCTCTAGCAAAGCAACAACAACGTCCTGAGGGAGGCGGGGGACATTGATTCCGAATGGGCCATGTTCCGCGCTTCCATTGTCAAGGCGGCAGCTCAGAGTTGCGACTGTAAGGCGGTCGGCACGGCAACCCTCGAACCCAGTGATGGACCCCAGCGGTGAGGGATGCTGTCAAGCTGAAGAAGGAGTCCTATTGGGCCTTTTTGGCCTGCGGGACTCCAGAGGCAGCGGACAGGTAGCGGCAGGCCAAGCGGCATGTGGCTACAGCGGTCGCCGAAGCAAAAACTCGGGCGTTTGGACGAGCGAATAATGGAGAATGACTTCCGGTGGGCTTCGAGGAGATTCACCATCCAGCATCTCAGGGGGGGGGAGCAGTGCTCCGTCAACACTGTGTACAGTGGGAGCAGGGCGCTGCTGACCTCACGCGGGACATCGAAGATCGTTAGCAGGAATACTCCTCAGACCTCCTCAATCCTGTCGAAACGACTTCCAATGAGGAAGCAGAGCCGGGAGACCCTGGGGGTGGGGGGGGTCCTCCTATCTCCAGGGCCTAAGTTGCTGAAGTAGTCAAAAAGTTCTTCAGTAGCGGGGCCCCGGGTTGGGTGAGATCCCCCGGGTTCCTCAAGCTCTGGATGCTGTAGGGCTGTCCTGGTTGACACGCCTCTGCAGCATTGCATGGACGACAGGGACAGTGCTGCTTGACTGGCAGATCGGGGTGGTGATTCCCCTTTTTAAAAAGGGGGGTCAGAGGATGTGCTCCAATTACAGGGGGATCACAACCCTCAGCCTCACTGGCAAAATCTATTCAGCGGTGCTGAAGAGGAGGGTTTGCCGGGTCATCGCATCTCAGATTCAGGAGGAGCAGTGTGGTCTTCGTCCTGGTCGTGGAATTTTGGACCAGCTCTATACCCTCAGCAGGGTTCTCGAGGGGGCATGGGAGTTTGCCCAACCAGTCTAGGTGTGTTTTGTGGACTTGGAGAAGGGATTCGACCGTGTCCCGCGGGCAGTCCAGTGGGGGATGCTCCGGGAGTATGGGGTACCAACCCCCGTTATGCAGGCTGTTCGGTCCCTGTATGCCTGGAGTCAGAGCTTGGTCCGCATCGCCGGTTGTAAGTCGGACTCGTTTCCGATGGGAGCTGGACTCTGCCAGGGCAGTGTCAGCAGTGATGCAGACTCTGTACCATTCTGTCGTGGTGAAAAGGGAGCTGAGCCGTAAGGCAAGGCTCTCAATATACCAGTCGATCTACGTTCCTACCCTCACCTATGGTCACGAGCTGTGGGTAGTGACCGAAAGGAAGAAAGAACGAGATTGCAAATACAACCGACCAAAATGAGTTTTCTCCGCAGGGTGGCCGGACTCTTCCTTAGAGATAGGGTGAGAAGTTTGGCCATCCGTGAGGAACTCTGAGTAGAGCCGCTGCTTCTCCGCATAGAGAGTAGTCAGATGAGGTGGCTTGGGCATCTGGTCAGGATGGCTCCTGGACGCCTCCCGGGGAAGGTATTCCGGGCATGTCCATCTGGGAGGAGACCACGGGGAAGACCCAGGACACGCTGGAGAGACTATGTCTCTAGGCTGGCCTGGGAATGCCTCGGGGTCCCCCCAGAAGAGCTGGACCATGTGGCTGGGGAGAGGGAAGTCTGGGCCTCCCTGCTCCAGCTGCTGCCCACACGACCCAACCACAGATACGCGGTTGAAGATGGATAGATGGATGGAGTTTATTAGATGTAAGGCTTATTTTACGAAAACCCCGTTTCAGAAGTAAGCATTTAAGTGTGTAAAAGGCATTCTGAAAGATTGTAGTCTTCAGTGTACCACTGAAAAAAAGCAGAACTGGTGATGAGAGAGGAAGAAAGGCAATTGAGAGAAAGAGAAAAAAATAGAAAGTGGAAAAATGGACTTTGTGAGTAAATAAATTATCAGTTAATTTTCCGATTAGTTTATTTTCAAAAAGAAAGTTTGACAAAAGACGATAAGTCATGTCATGTATCCAGATAACTGAACAATGTTTGAAAGATCCATGATGTTGGCAACGGATATCATTTTGCCAATGTCAGAGAGTCACCCTGACTGCATCACTGTTAAATGGCCATGTTTTCCCCACACCGGTGGTTTTTGATACCCACATATATAATAAATTGTGCCATTCTTTGAGATAATTTGCTTGGTCATAATCAGCTCTTTAAACTTTAATCATCACTTTAAACTTGATAAGCTGCCTTGAGTGAATCAGGAATGCAGTTAATGAAGATTGGTCCAGGTAAATCAGAGCAGTGATATTTAAGTTTTTCAGTCAAAAAACATTACCACCACCAATGTGTTTACCTGCCTCTTGCTGGGCATTCATTTGAGTGTGGCCACTCACCCCCGCAGTTTCTGCAACGGGCGTTACTGTAACTTGGACGTTTGCGGTATACCAGTACTTTCTTCTGGGTTTGTTTGTGAACTTGATTCACCAGTGAGATTGGAGCCTTCTTCAATTCCTTTCAACGGTAATCCAGATAGTTCAAGAGTCCAGCTGTATTTAAAGAGTTCTTTTAATGTCTTTTCACTTTCCCATATTTGCGCACCTTAGATGACGTGCAACTATGAATGATCTGTGACTTTATTTCATTGTCCACATACCTAAACTCACAGTGTTTCGCTAGCATGTGAACTTTGGTAGTATAAACATCCAAATTCCAAATTTCTGAAGACATAGACCTCGAACTGGATGTTCATTCTCAGCACGAAGTAATCGTTGAGTTTTGCCTTCATGTCCGCATACTTGTCCCCCCTCCTACTATCATGTCGTGAATGACGTGCACTCTCTCAGCTGAAGGGAGAGAAAGGAGAGTATACTTTCTTCTGGATAGGTAAACCTGCTGACAAGCCATGAATTCATGGTGTGAGCTTTGTAATAAAGAGCAACCTCATTAGCCACCTCTATGAACTCCCCGTGGGTATCAATGACCATACTCTTGATGCTTGCCAGCCATCAGTTGGCTCCAGTCATTAGCGCATACGCAGCAACACCGGATGCACAGGAAGAGGGCAAGGAGGCCTTCTATGCTGACCTGGAAAAAATTCTATCAAACACCACCAAGGAAGACAAGCTCATCCGTCTTAGGGACTTCATTGTGAGAGCTGGATGAACCTACCTCCTATGGAGAAGCATGCTGGGAAAATAAGGGGTTGGGAATACAAACTCCAATGGGATATTACTTTTGACAAAGTGCTCAGAACACAACCTGGTCATCACAAATATGCTTTTCCGCTTAAAGAACAAGTTCAAAACCTCATGGATGCACCCTCGCTTAAAAAATGGGCACCTCATTGATTTTGTTATCATCCACTCCAAAGACTGCCATGATGTGCTGAACACAAGGGCAATGACCAGTGCTGATGACTGCTGATCTGGCTACCGCTTCATCACTCTCGTCTCTTCGCTTAGTGAGAAAAAGGAGGCAAAAGAAAAGGCAAATGCGGCCAAAGCTTAACACAGAGTAATTGTATAACCCATTCTCCCGACTGATACAGGCTCAGGCATAGTGAATGCTTGCCCAAACAATATCCAAATGATATTGAAAAACACAGACATTCTTCATGATCATGATGAACTCCTGTGAAAGCATCCTCCATTTGAAAATATGAAATCATCGAGACTGGTATGAAGAGAATGACACAAATTCAGCAGTTCATCAACATCAAGTGGCAAGCCTTTGTCACCTGGCACAATGACGTTAACTGCAAGACTAAATGAGTAGCCGTTCATTCACGGGTCAGGAAACTGAAAAATGATGGTGGACCAAGAAATCTCTGGAGACTCAGCTACTTGCCAACTCTGGGGATAGCAGGGGCTTCTTTGAGGCCACAAGAGAGGTATATGACCCCAGCTACCACTGCCTAAATAGAAACTACCTTGGCATTGCTCTACTTTCTACCACTGGGAAAGTTCTAGCCTGAATTTTGGCCAACAGGCTCAGCCACTTGTCAGAAAGCATCCTTCCTGAGTCTCGGAGTGGCTTCTGCCCAAACAGAGGCACCACAGATATGATTTTCACCATTTGCCAATTGCAAGAAAAATGCTGGAAACATAATTAACCACTATACATGGCCCTCATAGTCCTCACCAAAGCCTCTGACTCAATAAATCGTCAGGCCCTCTGGGTGGTTCTGGTTCAAGCTAAGTACATCTGGTTTCTGAGACTGCTTAAGGACAACATGTTAGCTCCTGTACTATGCGGCACCGTTGATGAGACAGAACCCTTGAGGGTTGACATGGGAGTCAAGCAGGGGTCTGCCCCAACGTTGTTTTCGATGTTCATCACCGCCATTCTTTACCTTATGGATCAACAGCTACCTCAGGGAGTCAAAATCTTGTATAGAAATCTTCAACATCAATCGTTTCAGGGCTAAAGGTAGAACCACCATTGTATCCATCATGGGCCAACAGTTTTCAGATGATGTCCTCTGAGGAGGATCTGCATGTACTCTATCTACCGTTGCAAAAGCATACAAGCAGCTTAGTCTCACCATTAGTATAGAAGAATTCCGCTTTATTGGTTATAGTGAGTCTCTCTTATACAAAAGTTTAAACAATAAAGGCATTGAAAAGTATGACGTAGCCCGCAAAACAGGTGTCGACACAGATAAAAATGGGATGGGAGACAGTGGCTATCTTCAAGGCCGTTACATGACCGTGAGAGCATCACTAGGCTTATGTCTCACAGGAAAGAAAAAGAAAAGTACAGAGAGGGGGGTATGTATCAAAGTGGAAAAGTACAGGAAATCTCAGAAAATCGAATGGTAACAGAAAATTCTCTTAGAGGGCCTTGTGACAGGCTTTTGATCAGGGCTGGGTAAACCCACTGTCAGCTTTGACTGGCTCCAACCCCAAAACACCTTGTTTGTAGATTAAACAATATAGTTCATTCATTAATTCAATAATAAATTGATGTTTCACATTTGTAATCTAAGTTTTCTCTTAGGTTCTTGCTGATGGACTGGATCTATGGCAGTTTTGTGATCAACCCCAGTGTTTTGTAAAGTAGTTTGTGGTCATTATTGAGGGAATTCGCCCTGTAATTGTAAGATTTTCTGCTAAATTCTAAGCTATGCTGACACCTAGTGGTTTTACATAGCAGTGACACTTGCTACATTGCATCTGTGCAGCCAAGAGCTCAAAACAAAGTAGATCACATTTGGTGGTTGTAGAGGTAAGTGCTCTCTTTTTGTCGATTATTGTCTGCAATCGTTCTCACTGACACAGTTGGCTTTGTGCTTATTTTCTGAGTGGCGATTTTGGTCCAACAGGGAGGATTATGGTAGAGTTGTATTACCTAAGTATTTCAACAGCATCTGGATGCAAGATGCCCAGCCAGATGAGCTGTGTCTTCATTTCTCTCACCTAATCAGTGTTTGTCCTTCAACCGCTCTCTATAACCTTATCCAAAACCGTTTTGTTAGTTTTCAAAATTTTCATTGACTAGGCCAGGGCACTTACAGAGGAAGGCTATTGAAATACTAAGGTTATTGGTAATGATAAGTATACAATTATTGCCACAATGAGTAACAATGATACCGGTAATAATAAGGGTGGCAGGATTGCTCTGTCACAGAATCTCTGTCAAATCAAGTATTGTCTCACCAGCAAAAATCAATTATTGAATAACCAGCTTGAAAGAATATTCACGAAAAGACACACATCTAAAAAGGCCAAAAAATGAAATTTAGATTTTAGGGAAATTAACTGTTGAGTAGTCAACTCATGAAATTCAAATAGCCCCAGTCCTCTCAGGTTTCTATCTGGACATCTTGGCATGCATCTTGCAGTTGTGTTTAACTTAACAGTAATTCATTAATGAAACTTTAAAAGAATCACAGACAAAGGAAGTCATTTGGACCATAATGCTCAGAGGAAATGTTAAGAGACCATGAATTTTCCAGATGTGCAGACCAGATCACTATCAACATTATAATGGGTCATAACTGCAAATGTGAAATTTATAACGATGAACTAAAAAAGCCGTAATTTATAGTGTATATATACGTACACAGGTGAAACTCAAAAAATAATATTGTGCAAAAGTTCATTCAAGTCAGCAATTCAACTTCAAATGTGAAACTAACATGTGATATAAACTCAGTACATGCAAAGTGAGATGTCAAGGCTTAATTTTCTTGTAATCTTGATGATCATGGCTTACAGCTTTTGAAAGCCCAAAAATCTAAATCTCAGAAAATCTGAATATTTGGAAAAGGTTCAATATTATAGGCTCAAAGTGTCACACGCTCATCCACTAATTAATCCAAAGTACCAGTGAATGGCTCCTTAGTCTTTAAGTCGTCTCTCAGTCTGGTTCAGTAAATTCACCATCTTGGGGAAGACTGCTAAACTGAAAGTTGTACAGAAAACCATCACTGACAACCTCCACAAGGAGGGAAAGCCTCAAAAGGTAATTGCAAAAGAAGTTGGATGTTCTCGAAGTGCTGTATCAAAGCACATTGCTAGAAAGTTAGCTGGAAGGGAAAAGTGTGGAAGAAAAAGGTGAACAAGCCACAGGGATGACCGGAGCCTGGAGAGGATTGTCAGGAAAAGGCCATTCAAAAGTGTGGGGGAACTTCACAAGGAGTGGACCAAGGCTGGAGTTATTACATCAAGAGCCACCACACACAGACGGATCCTGCAAATGGGCTTCGAAAGTCGTATTCCTCTTATCAGGCCGCTCCTGAACAACAAATGTCAGAAGCGTCTTACCTGGGCTGAAGACAAAAAAGAACCGGTCTGTTGTTCAGTGGTCCAAAGCCCTCTTTTCTGGAGAGTGCAAATTTTGCATCTCATTTGGAAACCAAGGTCCCAGAGTCTGGAGGAAGAATGGAGATGCACACAATCCAAGATGCATGAAGTCCAGTGTGAAGTTTCCTCAGTCTGTGTTGGTTTGGGGAGTCATGTAATCTGCTGGTGTTGGTCGACTGCGCTTTGAGTCCAGAGTCATTGCAGCTGTCTATCAGGAGAATTTAGAACGCTTCATGCTTCCTTCAACAGACAAGCTTTATGGAGATGCTGACTTCATTTTCCAACAGAATATGGCACCTGCCCACACTGCCAAAAGTACTAAAACCCGGTTTAAATAACCATCAGATAATGGTGCTTGATTGGCCAGCAAACTTGCCAGACCTGAACCTAAGAGAATTTATAGGGCATTTATGGGGACTGAACAATGCAGCAGAGCTGCAGGCCGCTATCAAAGCATCTTCGTCTTCCATACCACCTGAGCAGTGCCACAGGCTGATAGCATCCATGCCCTTTCTATCAATTGTATGTGATATTTTGATCTTGAGGTTTTCATAAGTTGTAAGCCATAATAAAAATTATATCAAATGAAGACTTGAAATATCTTGAGTTGCATGTTATGGACTTATGTCATACAATAGTTTCACCTTGTAAATCTAATTCCTGGAATAACCAAACCTTTGCACGATATTCTAATTTTGAGTTTCACCTGTAAAGACACACATATATCCTAACCTTTACCTATTCTCTATTTTTTTTAATCCCTTATGGGAAATTGTTAATCCTTTGCATGTAACCCAAGTATGAACTTTAAGCAGGGTCTTTCTCAACAAGACTTCTTGGGTAACCGGTCTACCATCTGAGCCATGCAGTCTTTAAGTGCTTCAACTCAACTTCCCTGTCCCACAGGCATCTGCAACAACAGCTGAATAAGCCCGGATGTACCCTAGATTGGGAGGTTTGACACTCCATCTGATCAGGGCTCAGAGTTTATCATAAATTCTGGACAGCTATTGCTGGCAGCCTGGGTGCAGAGCTACCCCGCTCCACTACACCGCCACGTATCCCCCTGAGACTAGCCCAGTCTCAAGGACAGTGGCTGGTTGGAGAGGCTTCCATGGGTAATGCACTCAAAGGACTGCGGCAGCCTTCCCACAACAGGCTATTTTGGCATCTTAGAGAAAGGAATAAATCACTTCAGGGTAGGGTAGACACTTCTGTGGACCACCACAAGCCTGCTCACCTGGTTTTAAATAAGTCGGTGGTGCTTGTCCAGCCTTCATAACGAGGATGTCTTCCTATTAGGCACACGACCACCCTGACACCCCCGAGAGATCATGCACAGGTGGTGTCTCATTCCAGGATCCAGAGCAGAGTTGTTGGGCAGTCATTCACCTGGGGTTAAGTCAGGGTTATCTTTGGACCCAATTGTAACCACACAAGAGACAAGAGGTGCTTTAATGCCTAGGGAGGCGTTTAATACAGGAGATGGATAATGACAAGAAGAATTAGGACTTGGTGCAAGAATAGCAACACAGAGGCTTGGTTATGAGGATTCCATAGCAAGATCTGGTGAAGGAGTGGATTGTAGAGCCAGCTTATTAGTGGTGCGCTTGTGATTGTGGAATTGGAGACAGGTGTGGTGGTGATGCAGAGACTGGAAGCAGGTGTGCAGTTCCAACCTCAGCGTCTTTCACCCAATACATTTTCTATCTCTCCTCTCTGCTCTCTACATTTCCAAACCATCTCAGTCTCACCCCATGTATAATACATTTCTATATGTATTATTTCAGGTGAATTAATATGGAGGCTTCTGGGTTGAAATCACTTGACACAGATTCTTACCCCTCCTCATTTCGGTCCACGGTTCATCATGACCAAATCTAAATGATATAAGTGGATCATGGGCCATTCCAGCAGGATGTATGGGTGTGGCTCTGTTCTTGATCAGATGGAAATCCTTTGTGTCAGAGCTACCAACTAGGACTTTCCATCAACTTCCATAGTTACACTTGATTTTACTTGTATTTTGACATTCAAAGTCAGGTTAAAAAATGGCAAGAAAATAATTACAAGTAACATTTTACATATTATTTCTTCTGTATATCATTATTTTTTACCAGCAAGCAAAGGTAACACCAATTTACAACAGTGATGACTTTTATATTTGTTATCCTACCATTGCTGAAATACTGTGAATTCAATCTATTGTTTCCATTCCAGAACTCTTTCTTTTTAATACCAATTGTACTGACCTTGCAAGCTCAGTAGCTAATTATATAATCAATTGAGGATTACATTTACAGAAACAAAAATTCTGTTCAGTTAAAGTAGGTCTGAACCCAATTTAGTTTGTATATTTATGAATTGAAAGGACTACTGCCATAAGAAAATAACTAGTCTCAGGAGATTAGCTGATCACCTATATATGATGTTTTCAGTTTGTATAATAATAAGAAGAACCTCCCTCATCAGGAAAGCCAGAGGGAGACGGAATGTCCACAACACAAAGGTAACTTCACACATATGTTAACTACATACAGCATGTTTACAGTAATCTGTCAATCTTTCCATGAGGCCCATGCTTTTGTCTAGGGGAGAGAGCAAGGCAGAAGTGGCTTGAGATTAAAAAGAAACTAATCGGAAGCCTTTATGGGCATCACCAGACCTTGAGAGTGTGGGACATTGACAAATGGAGAGACAGGCTTTTGTGGGACTTGGAGGAAGAGGAGCCAGCTGGAGCAGTAACAGAGTGGTATTGTGGGCTGAATGACCCTTCAGTGGAGCAGACACTCAGACTGCTGGGGTGGCCTCTTTCTGGGGCCCCTTTGAGCTGTTGCAGGAATAGAAGTGGGTCAGTCAGACACGAGAGCATAGTAGAGTTAGACTGTGATTTGCGCATTCAATAGAACTCTAAGAAAAAGTGAGAAATGTTGTTGTTAATGGCTGCTGTGGTCAGACAATTTTACATGGATGTTCTTGACTGTGGATGAATTGAAACTGTTTTGAGCAACAGGACCACGTTTTGCATTTATCAAAATGTAATGCATCCTACCAGTGTTGAAAATGTACATTGCTCTTGTGAAATTAAGTTGATTGCAGGCTGAATGTAAATTATCAAAACTGAATGCAATTAGTTTCAGGTTGCTACATTACCCGAAACGTCATCTACGTGAATTTCATAACTGTTAAACTAAGAAATTCTCAGCATACCATCCCCAAACTTGATTGAATGTTTTTTTTTACTCAACTAACTAGATTCAAAAATTTTTCAACTATTGTATTTTCTCCATTGGTTATACAAAGAGAATATTATTACAATTATGAGTCCGTCAAGGTTTACATATCACTGTCAAGCTTAATAATTGATAATTGCTGAGCAGTTTAGACATGTGGATTAACTAATTCAATGTCAACTACAGCTAACATGGATATAAGCACTTTGCCTACCTCACATTAAACATAACCACAAAAACTTCTGTGTTATCAGCCATGAATTCTATGAGATCGGAATCATTGGGAAGCATCTAAGGGACATTCTTCTTTTAAATTGTTCTTTCTGGTTGTGGGCAAGTTGACCCCAATTTCTGTAGTTGATTCCGCAATGTAAATATTAGTTTGACATTACTATCTGGAAGATTGTGAGTATTTTGATACACTGCATCATGATAAAAGTTACATCACCTTAATTTCACATAGTTCAACCTCATATCTGATTAAAGTTCAGAGCTGTCAATTGAGTTCATGAAGTAGAAATACATCAGTCCCTCTCCCTATCCACAACATGACTGATGATGATAATCATGAATAACTGGATTGTTCAAAGCATGTGAAGCAACTTTCTAAGAAATCTTCAAAGCAAGGGATTTTATAGCAGTTGCCAGAGGGAGGCAGTGTTTTTTTTTGTTACACGTTACTCATAGCATCCATTTTGCCTCCCAGTTCTCTACGAGCTCATAAAACTCAAAAAATGATGAGCAGCCATTGAGGCAGTGAGCTGTTATTTAGTTATTGTTGTTGGAACTTTGCACAGACAGGACACCCACTTTCTAGTGGCTCATAAGAAAGGATATAACAGTCAACAAAAGAAAGCTGGAAAGCCAGAAACAGGGGAGTTAATAGAGTATCGCAAAACATGTGCCGTGTCACAATTAAATCTCAACCTTGACAAGAAAGCAATATGGTAATGAGTAATCTTCAAACCAGGTAAAGTCAGCTAGAATTGACCATTGGAAAAAAAATTAATGCTAAATTAATTAATTTAATACTAAACCTTACTAAATTTCTTGTAATTAGTTCTTTTTGCAACATACATATGGATAGTCACTGGGTTATCTGCTTTGTTATGCTTCATCTGTTTGAATGCCCAGTTGTAGCAAAATCTGATGAACCATTATTTGTTCTGAAATGGAACATACTTGGTACTTATATTCCTATCCACAAATACAGCACAGATGATAGTTATTAAAATGAAGCTGTATTAAAAGAGTAAATGATGTGTATTTGAGACAAGCAATACACACCATCATAAAAGTGGTCTTGGTATATACTTTATATGCAATTGTTTCTTGTTCTTTGCAAACACTGTATAGAAAACACATAGATAACATTTTTCAAACACTTAAAGCGTGCCTGAGCTTTCAGACAGACATGACAGAGTAATCTACAGTTTTATAATCATTCTCCATTTCTGGCCTCCATCGTACACACATAATCCCATCCAAAACACACACTCAGACACACACAACCACTGCCATCAGGCTCTGCACTTATTATTCACAGTAGGCTTATAACACTTTCAGTATTGTATGATGGTTTTCAGCAATTTATTTATTATTTAGAATATCTATCAATATCTATCAACATTAATGCTGTAATATTGTGATACATTTGTATTTACATGAGCTTATTAAGCAAATTCAAATAGTACAGTATGTAGAAGCCTGTGTGTGTGTGTGTGTGTGTGTGTGTGTGTGTGTGTGTGTGTGTGTGTGTGTGTGTGTGTGTGTGTGTGTGTGTGTGTGTGCATTAACTGGCAAAATTGGGGTTCGTCATAATCAAGTTGAGGAAGAAAAGAAAGGGTCTGTATTTGCCCTGCGATGGCCCATTGTTACTGAAGAGGGGAGATACAGGGTAGCTGACTTGCGGCCTTACAGTTGTAAACTGAAGAGATCATTGTAGACAGAGGTGACAGAAGTTGGGGTGAAAAAAACAGCATGCTTTACTCGCCATACATTCAGCGGAAGCCAGTTGATACCTAGAAAGGTTGTAATTAGGGATCCCAAAAGACAATGTCACTGTAGAACATACCAAATGCATACCAAAGAAAAGGAAAAAATATGTGTCAAATCACAATAGTACCAAGTTTGACTTTTAAAAGCCTCCATAGGAAGTCCTTCTAATGAAATTCTTACTCAAGATGTGATTATACACTACCCTCCTAACTTTCTGTTTCTTGTACAGACACGCAAGCACTCCTGTTGATTCACACGAACAAATGAAGGAATACTTTGCCAAAAAGATTAGAAAAAAAGTAAATAGTTCATCACATGGCCACACATACACATATAGAGACAAAATAATGTGAGTGAAGAGTGAGGCACATAATATGACAGGCAAAATACAGCCTGAATTTTGGTATACTCAGAACACAAATCAGACTCAGATGATTAAGGTGTTGTAGACAAGCTAGGCTTTAAGCCTAGAGAGAACCTCTAAAATGTAATCTAGCACATACATTTTCCCCGGAGCATAATACACATACTTTGAATATGTAAGTATTTTTTTAAACAGAGACAGTAACAGAAGTTGTTGCTGTGTTGTCCACAAGAGCATAAATTGTCGCTATCAATGTATGTAGCAACTTATATTGGACAAGAAACCATAGATATAATGTTCAGCATTAAAAGCTGGGCTTTTTTCACCCAATTCTTACAGATCATTAACTAAATTAAAAGACTGATAACAGAGATCCACCAAGTTGATCACTAAAAGAAATATGCTCCAATAGCCTCATAAACACTGGGCTGGAAGCAAAGATAACATCTCTTCTGGGCACTACATGGCAAGAGAAGCGATTAGTATTTCATTGGTTGGGGTTCTCAGATAAAAACAGACGGTCTATGGCAGATACAGGAATTGAATGGGAAAATAGTTCTCGTAGTCTTTGAAGGGAATGTATTCACAGCAGAAGCTCTTTGCTACCATATTTAACGGAAATTTGTGTAACTTTATCTTTACCTAAGGCTACTGTATCAACATGGGTGTGTCAGCTAACAGGGTTATTCGTTATCAGAAAAGTGATGGGGAGAATGAGAGAGCAGGTAATCTGTCCATCCTTCCAGTTACCCCTTGCTTTTGTCAGGATGTGGATCAGGAGTCTAGGTGAGTTCAACCATCGTCAGGGGTTGAATCATCAGGGGTCGACGAGTCCTCAGTGAAGTCATCTGATGATCCACTCTTGTGGATGCGGCCATCACTGCGCATGCTGTGGAAAGTCTTACGGAAAGCCTCCATCATGGAGTGAGCCAGCTTTTTGGCCTCCAACTTGCTTTCACACTCCACGGCATGGCAGTCCATCTGGAAGGACAGATCGTCGTTTATCTCCCGATAGATCCAGGCAAATATGTTGGGTCGGACGCTATGGTCAGCTGTGCAATATGCGATCCGCGCCACCTGGTAGGTGTCCATGGTTACTGAGGCCTCGCCATGCTCATCCAGGTGATGAAGCCGCACCTGGAAGGGGCGAATTTCTAACAGGGAGGTGGCCTGCTGCTGGTGGTCCAGCGCATGGTGCTCAACAAGTCCGACCACAGCTGACTCTGTGCAGCCAGACAAGAACTGGGTCCCAGAGATTTTCACCTTCCCAAGATAATTGACCTGCAGGAAATGGCAATCACAGATAATAAGATCTTTTCCTTTGGGATATGTTCTCATGTTTGTTCTCATGTACAAGCATTCACACGCAAATCATACAGTCCTGTCTCAATAAAACAAACATATACATAAATTGATTAGCCAGGACAATGGGGAGTTATTTGATCCCCATTTTTTCGGTTATTTGTTATTGTTAATCTTGTTGTTTCAAGACATGTTTTAGTCTATTAGTTTAGTTGTAGGAATGATGAAGAACAACTCTAACCATCAATATGGAAAGTTATCAAGACACTTGATTTCACAATACAATGTCAAAATATGAATGCAAAGTTTATATTGTGGTAAAACCAATGTAAAACCATTATTAAATATGCCATTGTAAAAGCTAGCTTTTCATATTTCAATGTGGTAAAAAAAAACAAAAATAAATGACAAATGTAGTGAAGTTGATTTTGGCATCTAGGGGAATACATAATTCCTACTGTTTGCTGTATCGATTTGTTTCCCCCTATTGTGTGGTGGACAGATTAACTTGGGAACTACCAATAATAACAGAAATGTTGTATTTCAATACTGTCCATATCAAAACCAAAGGATCATGATAGATTTGTGTAATGAGCTAGTCAAAACTTGCCATCTGCCATTCCAGATAATTTCTGGCTTACTTGTACAAATGACTTTTACATTATGGATGCCATCTTCACATGATTTAAAAAAATAAAAATAAAAAATGGTTGTTATTTTTTATTGGTGTTAACTATTTTTGTTAAAGGGAAAAAATACATTATAAAGTTAGGCAACATTGAATAAAATACCTTTTTTTGCTGCCTTTTTGGGTGGCCTTAAGAGACAGATTTTTATTTGGATGCATCTGATCACTTGCTGTGTCACTGTCAAACTATATCAGAAAATATCAGCTATAGGATCGTTCAACAAGTCACTAAACATTCAATTAGTCATTCATTCATTGACTGAATCACAAACTCTTCAAACAGGGTCCTGGCACCCTGCCCATTGTCAAATTGGGATTGGCTCCAGCCATATAGTTGCTTCTTAAAATGTGATTTTTCCAATGACATACATATTTCATTTCTAGGTGCAGTAAATATGAAGCAGAAACATATATTTAAAAAAGATAATTCCAATTTAACTTATCAACTCTGAATTATTGTTATATAGATTAAAGAAAATACTGGTCCACAATGAATAAACAAATTTCATGTTCAGGGCAAGGCACTAGGTTAATTAACATCAAAGTTAGTCTGCCTCAAGTCACAGTCTGTGGTCACCACCTTGATAAGGTCAAGGCTACTCAATTGTAAAGAAAATGAAGATAAAAAAAGTCTGGATTGAGCTTTGGCAACAGCAAGCACCATGGAATACCATAGTAATGACTCTGCATACCAGCCACATGATAGACTTAAGAGAGAGAAAGGAATATGGAGAAAGAGTGAACCTAGCTGGAGTTTTGATGGAAAGTTCAGCATTAATGCCTGGGTTGTGCACTTTCTTTCACGGTGTTCTTTATGGCTTTACAAAAATATACAGATGAGAAGCCTGTGACAAGTCAAACACTCAAAGGATTTTTCACTCCTGTCCATGTTTATTTTGGGGCAGCTGCTAAGTCATCTCCCCCTCAAGACGATCAACCACAGCACACATATAACACATGTCTGGAGATAAAGTGTGAGTATTAAGAAACTTGTGACCACAGTTATTTTTTACACTGATTAAAGAGTGACTTAAATGTAATTTAAAGCTTTCTATTCATATTTCTTTCCATTATCAGATACATCCCAATTCTTACATTTTTGTTATTCCCTGTCAGTCTGACACATGACAGAGAACAGACAACATGGTCCTGTTTTGTTTATGACTGGATCTGGCTACTTCTTACCCAGCTTTTGTTTAGTCTGCCATCATCAGGTCTACTTGCCATTTTCTTAGCAACCTTTGTGACTGAATGCGATATTTTTAGAAAAGTTAACCGGTCACTAGCCATTTAGGAAACCCAACCATGCAAATGATTTGACTTGTGAGGAATGAGGGTAGCATGGCAAAGAAATATGAAAGTTTAAAATATATTATCGTTACAATGAATAATAAATACTTCTTTCTTAAGCTCCTTCCACATGTTAAAGTCTAGTAATTATTAAGAAATTATACTTAAACCTTTAATTATACTTGTGATGTTGTCCTCCATTATGAATCTTGAGGGAGGAGAGACAGAGAGACAGGCAGACAGACAAATAGATAGATAGATCGATCAACAGACAGACAGACAGACAGACAGACAGACAGACAGACAGACAGACAGACAGACAGACAGACAGATAGATAGATAGATAGATAGATAGATAGATAGATAGATAGATAGATAGATAGATAGATAGATAGATAGATAGATAGATAGATAGATAGATAGATAGATAGATAGATAGATAAATTAACCACATATTTTACTCCAGTAAGACAATAAAAATCAATACAAACAATTTGGCTGGGAGGAAGTTTCCAAGTGCTCCAGGTGTCACAAAGACAAAACTCCTAACAAAGAGATTTGGATGACATCAATAAAAAATGCACCCCCTCTTTTCTTTTTGACTGCTCCCTTCAGGGGTCACCACAGCAAATAGTTTGCATCCATCTAACCCTATGCTCTGTATCCTGTTCTCTTATATCAGCTAATACTGGCATATCATTTTTCACTACATCAATAAATCTGTTCGTTCTACCTCTATATTTGGTCATCATCTTCTATAGAATTTGCACCTGATGCCATTTTATTACAAAAAATAATGCAAATTATAATAATAGGAGCCATCAAGGTTACAGACCTTGATCAAAAAAAACATAAGTGCTGTGTTCACTTTATGTACATTTGTAAATTAACAGTGTTATTTTAGAGTAACAACCATCTGTCTTCTTGTTTATTTACATATAGAATATACATATACTATCTAAGTTATAGACAAGTGTGTGTGTGATTCTAGCATTTTTTGTGGATTGAGGAGGGCTTGAACCAGTGACCCTTCAGTCCAAACGGACTGAGCCACTGGCACCAATAGTTTATTGTTTAGAAACTTGCACACGCAATCATGAGTGCATGTGTTTTATCAGACTAAGTACAAACAAATACTAAAAATCTGGAAGTAAAAATCATAAAACAAATTTACCCCAGTACAATTGTATACAATACATGTGGTGTTATATTATAATATCTGACTTAAATTAATGAAATCCACATTTCAAATAGGCTGCAGTTTAATTTTTTAATTCATTACTTGGCTAAATGTACGTCTGATTGCCTCCAGCAAAGAAGTATCACATTGTGGGGGTCAGGAGTCTTTTGCACATTTATTTTATGGGGTCAAGACCAAAAGACTTTGAGCAAATATTTATCAGAAACAGTGTGTATGCAAGTATATGTATATATTTGTGTGAGTATTGGAGTATTGAAAAAATAAATTAATCAGAAGAAAAGTCAAATACCTTCCAATGTTGAGAAAATGCTATGGTGGACAGTTCTGGTTTCTTACTCCTAATCATGAAAGATTTTGTCTGATCATCTGATCACGGTCAGATCACTGTTTGCGATACAGTGAACAAATATATGCCTACCTAAAGTCCAAGCCGGATGTCAAACTGAGGAAGAAATTGAAGTAAAGAACAAGGAGGGAATGACAGCAATTGGGGGGGCTTCATAGCCTTCAAAAAGGAACATACTACTGAACCCCCTGAGATTCTTTTTGGAACAGTAATTTTTTAAATTGATCCATGTAAAGTGTAATGACATTTATTCCTTCTGGGATTCATCAGCATTTTCCTATTAACCACTGGCATTATGGTAATTAGGCAAGGAGGTAAAATAAATAAACAAAAAAAGAACAAATAAATGAATAATTAAAACTACACAGAAACTTGAATGTTGGTGCATCTAAAGTTCCATCCATCCATCAATCTATCTTCTACCACTTATTCAAGATCGGGTCGTGGGGACGGCTCTGGTCGGCTGCTTCAACAATGGAGGCACGGAACATTCTGGTCCATTCTGACTCAATGACCCCCGCCTCCCTCGGGACATGGTTGAAGCTCTGCTGGATGTGGGAGTAAAAACTATTTCTGACAGGGGGCGCTCGTTCCCAACAGACCCAAACAATGCGTTTGGGTCTGCCAGGTCTATTTGTTATGGACAGTCCATAATGGGCACAGAAGTCCATCAACAAAACGCCACTCGGGTTCAGACCAGGGGGACCATTCCTCCCAATCATGCCTTTCCAGATCTTGCTGTTGGTGCCAAAGTGAGTGTTGAAGTCTCCAATAAGACGAGTGAGTCCCCCGACAGGCGCAGAGTCAGGGGGCAATCAATATGCCCACACCTGCCCGGCACCTATCATCTGGGGCAACTCCAGAATGGAAAAGAGTCCTTTTCAAGAGGCCTGGCTCCAGAGCCCGAGCTGTGCGTTGAGGTTAGTCTGACTACATCAAGCCAGAACCCTTTCAGCCTATTGCACTAGCTCAGGCTCCTTCCCTGCCAGAGAGTTCCATGTTCCTGGAGCCAGCTTCTACAGCCACGGATCGGACTGCCAAGGTCCCCCGCTCTGGCCATTTGTAGAGCTCACATCGCACCCGACCCCCATGGTCCCTCCTATGTTTTGTGAGCCCAAGGGAAGGGTGACCCATATCACCCTTTTTGGTTCCCATTCAGGCCTGGCCACCAAGCACTCGCCATCGAGCCCTGTCGCAGCGACCTGCGTCCAGGCAAGGGAAAACCAGGTCCAATTGTCTTTTTCATCATTTGGGGGTCTTCTTGAACCATGCTTTGTCTGGTCCCTCCCCCAGGACCTGTTTGCCTTGGGTGACACTACCAGGGCCAGGCTCCTGAAGATCTCTAGGACACCCAAACCCCTCCACCACGATAAGTTGGCAGCTCGAGATGGGGATTTGTCTTACTTCATTTACTCAAATCAATTGAAACTTGTGTGTACACACTTAATTTGGTGTATGAAATTTGCAATGCAAGCATCTTGATAAAAGTAATTTAATTCAAATACAATTGTGGCATAGACCAATATAGATTTTGCCAGTATGCAGGAAGTCATATCGATGTGTTTATAAGGTTGTGGTAATTGCACAAAATAGTCCACACATGTGGACTCCAGAGCCAAAGGAAATATATTTTTGAACAATCAAATGAAACTGTTGTGAGGGGATAGTGTACAGATGAAAATCTCTCCTCTGCATTGCAATAGGACTGTGTCCAACATAGCAGCTCTAGGATTACAATTAAAAGAATGAAGAAACAGCTGAAATAATTGTGCATTCAGTTGGGAAGAGACATATTTCCAGCTGGACACAAAGACATTCTGGATATTTAATTATTTCCAGGTCACCAAGTCAAATATTCAAAACTGGAATTGAAGCTCTGTCAGTGTTTATGCCGTGCATGGGACAAACCACCATGCAGCTGGATAGTGTTCTACACCAGAAGGTCTGGATAGAATTGATACTTCAATCCATCCATTGCAGAGCCTAACACAAATCTTCTGTCCTCCAGCCTGGATGCCTGATCACCAGTCGTTTGCTTGCAAGCCATGAAGGCATATTAAATCATTCCAGAGAGATCTGTAAAGCCCTCCCCTTTGTTTCAACTCTCTCTCTCTCTCTCTCTCTCTCTCTCTCTCTCTCTCTCTCTCTCTCTCTTTCTCTCTCTCTCTCTCTCTCTCTCTCTTACCATTCTTCCCTGCATCCCTCATCCCCACCTCAACACATTCAACTCTTCTTTATGCTAATTTCCCCCCTACTGTTCTGCACTAAATTAGACATTTAGTGCAGAACTTAATATTTTCTACCGTTGCCGTATAGCAGAAAATATTGATTCCAAGTGGTGTAATATGGAGATGGAAATCTAGCTGAATGGGAGGAATAAAGGGTCTTGGGACTATGAGGATTGAATGAGAACGAGAATTTGTGCCAATTTGACAGGCCAAGCAAACTATGAAGGACAAGGAAAAAAAGTCAAGGTTTAAGTAACTTAATCAATGAAAGGCTGGCATTTAAACTGTCCAGTGACTTGCTGAAATTATTCCTTGGATCAGACCTGTTTAGTTGAAGAGACACAAACAAAAAGGCTATTTTGAAAGAATGACAGGGAGTCGGGAGGATCTTGGATAAGCATTTGCATGTGTAGAGACATGTGGGTAGCATTACTGACTTTGTGGAAGGTTCTGTCCTTTCTACTCTCTCCTTCTAACAAGTAGACACACATATAGCAAGTCAAATTCACACATAGTGCATTACAAGCACGATTTCAGCAACATACAGAAACATATTGCATTTATTTCCACATAATTGATGAGATAATCTGATCAAGGTATTGAATAAAGCCTCCTGTTACTTCAGCCTCCTGGAGAATATTACAATGCAAAAATTAACTGGCAGATCACATTCAAGAATTATTCTTGGAATTGGCAGGTACATTTAAATTAAAAAAAAAAGGATGGGGCGTAAAGATTTAAAGAACGGTGTTGCTTTTAATACCAGATACTCCATGACCTAGATGACGAAGAATCTTAACAGGCATTAGGCAAGGCAGGTTGCATCGGCAAAAGGGAGAGGAGGTTGACTAATGCAGTGTAAAACAAGATGCATTTTCTGATGGAATGCAGGGAATGGATTAAGCTAAGCTAATTGAATGTGTAGGAGACAACTAGGTGGTCAGTGTGATCTCTGTTTATTCATTAGACTTGACATAGCTTGGTGTCCTGGGCTGAGTCTTGCTTAATGTATCCAGGTTTAATCAATAAACAACTACTTATATTATTAAAGTGAGAAATTCCATTATGGCTATTTGGGACATGAGTCAATGTGTGTTGTTACCTTTAGACCTTGAGTCAAACTGAGGCCATATGAATGTGTATTGGGGAGAAAAGCAGAAAGACAGTGCATGCAAGGAAAGACAAAATAAGAATACAGACACACAAGGGTGAAGGGGGAAAAAAAAGCATTTAAAACCCAGTGAGCTAGGTGGTGGCAAGAGACAGGAACACCCTGGGTCAGTTACACAGAACACAAATTCTTGGGTGTATTTGTGTATAAACACAGACATGCATATGAGAGGTGCAGAGTCTGAGCCACAGCTGGTTCCGCTATCAAAGAGACAATGAGAAGAAAAGGGAGAACAAAAAGTTATTTGGATCTGCGAGGAGCTACCTGTTCCTGTGGAGAGAATTGGGAACATGCAGAAAGAAGAGAGGGTGTAGATGTTTTGTGTTTCCTTATTCTTTTAACCATGCTGTTTTTGCAAATTCAGGCCCTTAAGCCATTTGTTTCAATGAATTAATCATGTAATTTCACTGAAATGTAATGTATTTAATCTGGATCGCTGATGGTTCCTGTAGAAAGTAATGTTTCTTGTAAATCACATGTGTAAAACTCAAGGCCTGTGGGCCACACACCTACCATGAATGCATTATCTTTGGCCCGCATGATAATATCTAATTACTAATAATAGTTGGCCCACCGGTATATTGCAGGCAACACAATAATACTACAGAAAGTTGAAGAAATTACTACAACTGATTTCACTTGTTTTTAATTTTTACATAATTCATGTGATGACAAATGTTTTTTTTTGGCCAATTCCTTAAAGGCGTTGTTAGTTCCAAGCTCACTGTGGGCAGTAAGGTCATTCCAATAAATATCAAACCACTCCCGCCCTTGGCTTGTGTTTGAGTTCGACTCCCCTGATCTAGATAAAAGAAGTGTCAGGCATGATGCAGCTTTTTGAAGATGGTCAACTCAATACCAAAATTCTACTATACATATACCATACACAGCAGTGGCCTTCTCATATCGTATTGTCAAGGCCCGGGTTAACAACGGCCGCCATTGGTGCCGATAACCTACAGGGTACCAGTGGAAATTGGGCTACTGTGGGTCAAAGAGGGAGAGGAGGAAGGCGTTTTTGGGTGCAGAGACAGAAGAGGAAAGGCAAGAGTCTGGGACTGAGAGTAGGGACTTTGAATATTGGGACGATGACAGGAAAAGGTAGAGTTGGTTGACATGATGCAGAGAAGGAAGGTGGATATACGGTGTGTCGAGGAGACCAGATGGAAAGGTAGTAAGGCTAGAAGCCTGGGAGCACGTTTTAAGTTGTTCTATCGTGCTACTGACAGGAAGAGAAATGGAGTAGGAGTTATCTTAAAGGAGATGTTTGTTAGGACATTTCTGGAGGTGAAAAGAATGTCAGACAGACTTATGAGTCTGAAACTGGAAATTGAAGGTGTGATGCTCAATGTTGTTAGTGGGTATGCCTCTGAGGTGGGATGTGAGTTGGAGGGGAAGGAGAAGTTCTGAAATGAGTTAGATGAAGTGATGCAGAGTGTCCCCAGAGATGAGAGAGTAATGACTGGTGCAGACTTCAATGGATATGTTGGTGCAGGCAAAAGAGGTGATAAAGAAGTGATGGGTAAGTTTGGTATCCAGTTTAGGAACACAGAGGGACAAATGGTGGTAGGCTATACAAAAAATGGTGGTAGGCTTTACAAAAAAGATGGAAATGGCTGTGGTGAATACTTCTTTCCAGGAAAGACAGAAACATGGGATAACTTATAAGAGCAGAGGTAGGAGCATGCAAGTAGACCACATCTTGTATTGATGAAGTAATCTGAAAGAGATCAGTGACTGCAAAATAGTGGTACGTGAGAGTATATCCAGACAGCATAGGATGGTGATTTGTAGGATGACTCTGGTGACAAAGAAGATCAAGAGGACAAAGGCAGAGCAGAGGACAAAGTGGTGGAAGCTGAAAAGGGAGGAATGTTGTACGGTTTATAGGGAGGAGTTGAGAAAGGCCCTGGGTGGTCAGGGAGAGCTTCCAGATGACTGGACAACTACAGCTAATGTGATCAGGGAGACAGGTAGGAGAGTACTTGGTGTGTCGTCTGGAAGGAAAGTAGATAAAGAGACCTGGTGGTGGAATGAGGAAGTGCAGGAGTATTTACAGAGAAAGCGGTTGGCAAAGAAGAAGTGGGACACTGAGGGGACTGGAGAGAACTGACAGGAGCACAGAGAGAGGAAGCCGGCTGGAACAGTGAGGCTACAGGGAGTGGAGATCAAGAAATTGGATGACTTCAAGTACTCAGGCTAAACAGTCCACAGCAACGGAGAGTGTGGAAGAGAGGTAAAGAAACGGGTTCAAGCAGGTTGGAATGGGTGGAGAAAAGTGTCAGGGGTACTATGCAATAGAAGAATATCAGCCAGAATGAAAGGAAAGGTGTTCAAGACAGTGGTGAGACCAGCGATGCTGCATGGTTTGGAGACAGGAGGCAGAGCGGAAGGTAGCAGAGATGAAGATGTTGGGGTTTTCTTTGGGAGTGACGAGGATGTGTAGGATCAGGAATGAGTCCATCAGAGGGACAGCACATGTTACATGTTTTGGAGAGAAGGTCTTAGAAGCTAGACTGAGATGGTCCGGTCATGTACAGAGGAGGGATAGTGACTGTATTGGTCAACAGATGCTAGAATTGGAGCTGCAAGGCAGGAGGTCTAAAGATAAGATAAGATAAAGGAAGGCCAAAGAGAAGATTTATGGACATAGTGAGAGAGGATACAAAGTTAGTTGATGAGGGTTAGTTGAGGGTTAAATGGAGAAGGTTGATTCGCTGTGTCGACCCCTGAAGGGAAAAGCCGAAAGGAAAAGAAGACACAATTGGAAGTCAATATGTTTATTTACATATGGATCCAACTGGTTCATTTTCAGTATTAGTTTTTATCAATTGTCCATTCTTGTATTAATAACATTAATTCAACAATATTGCACCAAAACAGAGAATGTGAAAATTGATGTGTGACACTCAAATTGCACCATTAGAAAAGTGGTTATTGCAGTGTTCTGGCTCAATCCCCCAACATAAGTGGAATCCACTGTTTGGGACTGTGGCATTCTTTAAGATGTTGTTAACATTCCGCTAAACTTATTAAATCAGCACAGCACAGCTTGCCCCACTTGTCAAGGCATGCAAACGTGGATAATGGATTTTTTGTCCCTTAGTGCTCTGTGTTAGTGCTTATTTGTACTTCAGTGGGGAAGGTGTTGTGTATATGTGTGTTTGCATGTGTGTCACAGCAAAAAGGCGTGTTACAGTCTATGTCAGACAAAATCACCTCAGTCGATATGAATGAAGCTTTCACACGGACGAGCCAGTCCATACAGCTGACAAGGCAAGGGAAACCTTTGCATTGTCTGCTTGATGAAGTCTGTAATAAGCTATATATATTTCAAATGTTAAAATTCTAAAATATTACTTTTCCTTTGGAAATGAAAGATAGTCAGTTTCATTTAAAGTTAAAAGCAACCGAATTTAAAGCTCATCTGTTGTAAGTAACTTAATAAATTAGTATTAGATGCCCAGACACTGACATCACAACCTTCATTCAACCGAATATCAATGTCAATAAAGGCTGCTGTCTTGGTTAGGAATGTAGATAAAACACCCCATTAGATCTGTCACTTAAAATTGCTCAAATATCAGCATACATATTGATTAATAAAGATATACTTATCAAATGCAGATGGCTGTGATGCAGGGAAGCCCTGCATTACAGCCATCTGGCTTCTCCGCGTATAGAACATGCAAAGAAATGCCATTCAGAACGGTCTTTAAAAAGCCTTTCTTTTTCATATTTTCAAGGGTATACTACTTTAGCATGGCAAAGCATATAGTATTCCCAAAATATGGAATGGACCATAATTTATTCTATTTTGTGATTTATAGTTCTCAACAAATACACTTGCAAAATCATGAAAAAAGGCCATGTGTTAATTTGGAGGATATTCAGCAATTACAGAAGGCAATGGGTAAAAAAAAGGGAAAAAAAAAAAGGAAGAAAGATTTTAAAAAATGCAACCCAAAACCATATCAGCAATTCCATAAAAACTGGGAAGGAATGACAAAAATGTAACCAACAAACTACATGAAAAAATGCAAAAATTCACTTAAAAATCTGTGACATAATATCAAAAAATTGGGGAGAAATATACTACAAATTGGTAACAAGTTGTGAAAAAAAACACTCAGAAAAATATTGCAAGAAATTCCTTATAGTTGTACAATAAATCAAGCACTGATTCCTATTTGTTGTTATCTGTAAGCTGGAGAAGAATTGAAGATCCTTGTGGTACACGAGACATCAGGACACCAAGTTAGATGCAACTTGTTCAGTGACTTTCCTGTGAATACTTTTAGGATATATAAAAGGCTAGAAATATCCTGAAGAAACATCCTGAAAAAATGGGGGCAAATATGTTCTGTAAGACATTCAAAATAATGTATACTTTATCAATCCCTCGTGGGAAAAAAAGTTCTCTGCAATTAACTGATCATGGATGACCCATGAGCAGTAGGCTGCCAACTGGCAGCGCCATGGGGAGCAGTTAGGGGTTCAGTGTCTTGCTCAACAACACGAGCTGGAAATCGAACCAGGAATGTTTGATTCCAAAAGGATCGCTCTACCTCCTGCGCCACGCCGCCCTTAAATTTATTATTATTCTTCGCCTGATTATTTACCAGACAGCACCATGGTGCAGTGTTTACCACTTCATCTTCACTGCAAGACGATTCCCTGTCTTGTTTTGATTCTGAAGTTTACAAATTCACCCCATGCTTGCCCTATCAATGAGTAGGTTTTCTCCAAGTTGGTGGTGTGGGTTCTTTCAAAAATCCATAAACCTGCAATAGGTTAATCAGAATCTCTAAACTGTACATATGAGTGACTGAGACAGTGAATGTTTGTATGTCTCTATGTGATAGACTGGTGAATGGCAAAGTGTGTAACTCGCTCCTTTCACAGTGTCTGCTAGGATTGGTACAAGTGAGCCTGAGCGCAGGATAAGCAGGAGAGAAAATGAATGAATGAGAAAATACCATTTGTAAGTTGCCAAGGAATTAAAAAAGAAATCAACAACAAATTACCTCACTAAAGAAGGGTAACAGATATTTGCACACATCATAAATAATTCATCAATTGTAAAGCTGACAGTCAGAAAACAATTTAAACACACAAAAAAAAAAAAATCTGACTAATTTCACCTTTGTCATGAAGTTTAGCTAAAGTGTTGCTGCAACAGCAAAAGGGCAAGGGGTAAATATTCTCAGTGGGTGTGAAGGGGACTGTTTTGGCAGAAGCAGGCAAGCCCATGAGAGGTGGCCTTTCATCAACACTAGCTGTTAGGTTTGGCAGAGTGACAGCAGTTAGGTCTCTGCCAGCCTTCCTGCCTGTTTGCAAACTTAGAGTACAACTGGCGGCTAGGAAAGAACTGAGTGAGGATGAAAAGACAGAATATAAAGTAGTCCATGGGAATAATAAATAGTATCACACACCACTGTGACATGTAAATCAGGATAGATGAGAAGTGAAAACATTTTTTGAACGCTGATAGTGATTTCTTTTTTCTTTTTTTTTTTAAGTAGCAGAGTTTGTTTGTTTTTTTTTGACTCAAGACTTAAAGACATATTCAATGCTGACTATGAAAAGGACAGAGACAATTGCTCATTCTGTTATCCTTTTTTGTACCAATTCAACATGGAAGCAAAAGTTCTAATGAATGCCAAGAAAGCAGATCTGCAGAGATTTATGTTGACCAATTAGTAATGACTCAGACAGGGTGTATCACTAATGGCCGGGCAGATAGACTGGTATGTAAGCGACTTTGTGCAATGGTATACTTCTGAATAACTATGGTGGTATCTATGACAGCGTCTTCAAGTCACATTGTATTTTCATTGGTGTATGCTACTGGAAGGCACCGGTGTATGATCTACTTAAGGCACTAACTATTGGCTCAGATCGCTCATTTTGAAAAACTTTGGAGAACTTTCACTAAACATTTCCATTTTTGTCATAACAATCAAATTAAAAGGCATCAACATATAAACTGAAACGCAATCAAATTTAACAGATTAAGCAATTGTATTTGTTTTCTCAATCTTGTTTAAAAAAAGCAGGAAAAGGCTGGAAAAGCATCAAATCCCAATATACAAATGCGTTTCTCTTTGTGAAAGAGGTGCAAGTTAGTGAGAGTGAGAAATGTATTTTCTGATTATTTCAGTAGTTGATAACACAGACATTTTATTATCGTATCAATCTATTTGCTATAGGAATGTGAGATATAAAGAAAGCAAAGTGAGCGGCAGTCAGGCTTCCATTTAAGAACAATCAACCTTTTAATCATAACTACTAAAACTAGCTTGACGTCTATCTCTTTCAATATCAATATTTTTAACTTCTCAGTTAGGAAAATGATAAAATCTTTAATTAGTTCATCACAGTATATTTTTGTTTTTGGTTTATTTTTCCATGTGCTTCAAGACTAAGAAAGTCATTCAGTGTTTTTTGTTTTCAAGGATATGGACTGGTCTCGGTCAAAGGAAGTTTTTTATTGATCCTCAGCACTTTTGCCCTTCAAACTTACGATGTTAAGTCCGTAGGTGTTCATGTTGTGAGTGTTACATGTACAGTATGTGATGATGTGTGTATTTTGGGAAGCACTTGAATGACCCAACAAACACAGACATACTTACCAGGAGGACTTTGTCCTTTCAAGTTTGTGTTTTTTGGCAATTACTTTGAGAGGGAACATTTTCAGGCATCTCAAAGCTTTGTTTTAGCCCACTTCATATAATTATGCTAAGTTAAAAAGAATGTACACATGGTTGTTAGTCACACACCCGCATTGTTCTGTTATTTAGGATATGCAGATGACAATGTGGCAGTGACACAGACTGGCTTATATGCAAAGAATACAAGGGTATACAAAAATGAAGGCTGCAATTTTAATTTGTAGTTTTCCTTTTCTTGGACAGTGACACAAGAATAGGATGCAACACAAAAAGCTCATTGTTTCGAACTCTACGTCTTGTCACTTTGCAGAACCAGGTTAAGGAGAAAAAGACACACATCCACACTGGAAGACACACAAATGAATTCATGTGAAACTATATATAAATTGAATGTTTCTATTATCTGAATAAGTCAGACAAAATATTGAAAAGTTGATTTTTTTCCCAACAACCTTTTCAGTAACCTCCAATGCATCACAAGAGATGTGTTGTGGGGGGATTGTTACCAAGTCACAACATCCTACTAACAGCTTCCTTATTGTTTTTAATTAAGTTTTAAATTTTATTTTAAATGGTGGCTATACATAGTGGCTGCTCAAGATGAAGACAATAAGCCGAGGGTACAGTAATTGGAGGGTTTCTAGGGTGTAGAGCTCCATGAAACATCCTCAGAGATGGCAGAGTTACAAGACAATAATACAAATATTCAACAATGCGAGTCAGATACAAAAATACCAAATATATACAGGTGAGCATACAGTGGAAATGAATAAAACTTGTGTTTACAATAGAAAATGGAAAAACACTCAGGTTATGATTGAAGAAAGACTTACAGGATTATTGGTCAGGAACAGAACTGTATCTAGGGATTAAAACTCTCATTGAAGATTACCTTGTAACCAGCATGGATCCGGTTCTTTGTTAGTGGTGTGGTGGAGCAAAGCTCAATGGCCTCTGGTTCGTGAAAGATCACCGTGGGCAATGGCTCCTTCCTCAATGTCAGCACATTTAGCTTAGTCTTCAGCATACTCTGAAAGTGCTGATGGAAAAGGAGAAAAATATAAGCTGCTTAATTTTAGCATTCAATTTCTACCAGGTAGGTGGAATCCTTCAGTTCAAAAGCAATGATTTCCCTGTTCATTGTAACAAAGAATAGTTTAACAAACTTTTACCAACTTGATTGTTTTTTTGAAGCTTTTGATTAATTTAATGCTTACATCCAGATACATTCTTGTTAATTATCTCTTCATCAATTAACAGTATGAAGTATCTTTTTTGTTTTTGGTTTTTGTTGGGGTGGTCTTTTTTACAACTTATTTTTAAAAGCTAAATTCATTAACTAGACATTTTAGTAGTGACCTATTATTAGGTATATTTGAAAAACTATTTTTAAAATATCTTCGTTCTTAAGGCTTAAGAGCAATCTCACGGTTTCAAATTGAAACACATCATAGTTTTTCTTGCATCGTGTAATGTATTACTCTAATACATTTGTATCACATACATATACTGTAAATGTGTAGTCCGGAAATGTATATGCTGGTCCGTCAGAAACTGATTTTACTAGTAATTTGTAACACATCAGTTTTGAAAATAAACTCAGTGTGATGCCTATAATAAATTCAAACATGAGAAAGACTGTCTAACAGGCATTGCAGAGAAATTGCTGAAGAAAAGAAAATGCTGCTTGGGGATTATTAAACCGCTATAGTATTAGAAGAATGTAAAATAATGATGTCAAGGACACTAAGACTTTGTGTTGTGGGACCCTGTTTGGAAAACAAGATATGAAGCTTTCCCATCAGTCACTGCCACCAGAACAAGCTCTCCGACTACTACAGCAAATGTTTCCTTAAGGGTTACAGAGCCGTATGCTCACTCTGGCCTTTTAGATTTATCTAGCTTACCCAAACTCTTGACACATAACCAAGTAGAAATGAAATCAGGAGTTTCACAAATGAAGACAGAAAGAGAGGTTACAATATGGCATTCAGGCTGAGATGGGTGCACGTTGCACCCCAACCTGAGCTTTAGCAAATTCCTGTTTTTTTTTTTTTTTTTTCTTTTGTTGTTGTTTCCTTACTGCAGTTTCTCTATCATCAAGATTTTTCTTTGCAGCCTGCTTAGATGACCTCTATTGAGCTGAAAGAAAGAAAGCATGTGAAGCAAATGCTTTATTTCTTTATAACGGTGATATTGTTTCACACACCTTTGTTATATTAAGCTGTGATGGAAAAGATCACTATGACTGAATTAAAGTTCACAAATTCCTGTTGTAACCTATCATTAATAAGTGCTACTGATTATCAAAATTATACTTAAAACAAGTGATGTGATTAAGCTAAATATCTGGCTATGTAATATGGAGCAAAATAAGGCTGTGCATGATCAATCCAGAATCGCAAAAATTATGTTTAGTTTGTTTGTTTGTTTGCTTTCTTTTCTTTTCTTTTGCATTGTGTTCCTTTCCTAGTAATTGCCCCCAGGGGACAAATAAAGTTTTTTGAATTTGCTAATTTGCTCATTTGAATTTACTAGAATCTTTTGTACCATTCAGGTCAAGGACATCCTTGATGTACTGAAGGTTTTAGAGGAAAGAATTTATAAAAGGTTAATTCATTACATAACATTGACTACTTTTTTTTAAATCATGGGATGACACAATGAAAAATTCAAGGGTACCTCCAAATCTAAAATAACTCAATCAAAATGTATTTACAATTTGTAACACACAGCAAAAAAAATGATAAAAGATCTCAACAAAAGCTCACAAAAAATATAATTTTACAATTAAAATGGTAATTTAGGTCCCTAAATTGATTTGCTAAATTCAACAAAATAAATGAAATTTTACAGGGAATTTCCAAAAGAGTGGATATCGTAATTGTGCTTCTGAGTGCCGGGCTTGTTTATTTTTTTTCCAAGTACAAATAAGTGCATGCCTTCCAGCCTGACGTTGGATAAAAATCATCTTTGTATAATTGGTGGTATGAATGTGTGAATCTTCCATGAACACTAATGATATTAAGTAGTTTTTAGTAAAGTGTATTCAAACCACAAGCATGTACTTGATTTGTACTAGAGGGGCAGTGGCACCGTGGCTCAGGGGGTTAGAGTGATTGACCTTGGAACTGAACATTACGGGTTCGATTCCTGCGCTCCTCCTAGTCAGCCGAAGTGTTGTTGAGCAAGAGACCTGAACCCTTAACAGCTCCCTTGGCGCTGCTCATTGGCTGCCTTCTGCTCATGGTTCATCCATGCTGGATTAAATTCAGTGGTCAAATTTTCTGATATTGTGCTGTAGGTATAACTGAATGTGACCACAAAGGTATTTTGTGGCACTCAGCTAGGAATATTTGATGACGAAGTCTTGGAGTCTCGAATGAGAAATTACGTTTATTATCGAGCACCATGTACCAGTATACACTACCACGAACCCTTCCGGGGTGCACATATATAAGCCTCTGGCCTAAGCCATGCCACCAGCCCCTAGTCCCATGGGGTGAGAGGCCATGCCCCTCAGTGTCCACCACACAGCCCCCCCAAAACACGCAGAGGGGACCCTGAAACCCAACTCATGCCTCACGGGAGGCCTGATCGGCCTGCCAAAACGGCTGCAGATCCTCGATCGGAACTGCCGGGGGCCCCGGACACTGGACTCGTGGAGATGCTGCTGGGATTCTGGATGGAGGGTGACCCCGGCGGGGAACCTGGGCTGGAAGCACAACTTCCCCCGCTACCCTATACACTGGCTTCAGCTGATCGACCGATTCAGCTCTCTACGCCCGCCCATGTCCAGCACAAAACTCTTGGCCCCGTCGTAAATTCAGAAATGGCCGAAAGCTGTTGCTGCTGGCTGGTAGACCACAGCTCTGTCACTTTAGACATTGCGAACGTCAGAGGCTTGTGATCCACATACGCCACGGAGGAGCGGCCTTCCAGGAGAAAACGAATATGATGCATCACCAAATACAGTGCCAACAACTACCTATCAAACACGCTATACTTTCGCTCATTATCCTGCAGCTTGTGGCTAAAGAATGCAAGGGGTCAACATGCGTTCGCCACCCACTGTTCAACCACTGTGACATCGGACGCGTCGTTGTCAATGCTCTGGGAACCTCGAGAGAACTGCACCTTGCGGTGAAATGTGATAGCCCAGGAAGTCAATCATCGACCGCCAAAACTGACATTTAGCCGGGTTGACTATAAGGCCATGGTTGTCTAGATGATGGAAAACCTGTGTCAGGTGTTCCAGGTCATTGTCAGCCGACGGGCTGGCCACCAGGATATCGTCCAGATACACAGAAAAAGGTGAGGTCACGCATCAACGAGTTCATGAGCCTTTGGAAGGTCTGAGCAGCACTCTTCAAGCCGAAAGGCATGCGCAGGAACTCTAAAAGCCCGAACGGGGTGACCACCGCAGTCTTTGGTATGTCCTCCGCGTGCACAGGCACCTGGTGATAACTACGCACAAGATCCACCTTGTAAAAAACCCTCCGGATCAGGAGACGTTTGAGCACGGTTTATTATCGAGCACCACCATACCAGTATACAATACCACGAACACTTCTGGCGCTCACCTATATAAGCCTCCGGCCTAAGCCACGCCCCAGCCCCTAGTCCCATGGGGTGAGAGGCCAAGCCCTCAGTGGCAACCACAATTTATTCTTCTTCTACAAAAACTATTATATTTTATTCATCCATCTGTTATCTACTCCTTATCCTGCACTTCGGGTCACAGGGAGGTTGGAGTCTATCCCAGCTGTTATTGGGCAAGAGGCAGGGTACACCCTGAATGGGTGGCCAGTTGATCACAAGGCCTTTAATACTTCATTTTCTGCTTGTTACATAAATTTCACCTCAGTGTCAAATAGTTATTTTGTTTCCATCTGAAACAATTTTCATCTGAATTCTTTATAAAACCTCTGGATTTATCAATCTAAAATTGTGTAGAATGAAAACCCTCAGGCTGACACTTTATGTCAAATAAATTGTCAATATCATGGCTTTTCAGCACTATCCTGTGAAATGGCTTTTTCCAGTTCAAATGGACATCAAACTTTTTTTTTTTTTTTTTGTTTGTTCATTTTGTTGGCCACTCCTATTTTGGGGTCTGTTTCTGAATGATGAAATATTGATTTCAAAATCATCAGTTACATCCATATTCACTACCACTAGTTGTCACAAAATAAAAAAGGACAAGTCAAAGTTAGGTAAAAAGACTGAAGAGCTATAGTTTAAATCACTCAGGGGCCACCCATTCAGTGGCCCAGAGCCACAAAATAATCAATGGAGGAATCAGCACCACGAATGCTGAGAGTCAGTCTTCTTTTTTTGAAAAAAAGACAAGGGTGCCCTACAAAAGAGAGATAAGGCTTGAGAAAGAAAAGCCAGGAGCGCATGAAGGGGAAAAAGTGAAAAAGTAAGATGAAGTTGTGAAAGTAAAGCCACATGTGTGTAAACGCTTGCTGACCTCGGCGTCAGCACTTTACAGCTTCCTGACAGCAGCTTACATTCCTGCGGCTGGCCTCAGTACCAGGGGGATGGGGGCTCTGGTCCCCTGCACCCCCCACCAGGAGCAACAACTCTTGAGCGGACAACCACTTTTGGATTAGCACTGGGATTATACTCATATTTTCACTTCTGTTAGAAAAATTCTCCATCAAGATGCTGTAGTTATTGATTCTACCTTTATCTTGCAGTTGGACGAAATGGAAGATGCTGCTAAACTCAACTGTTAGTCCAGGGTGGATTGGCTAGAGTTGGATAAAGAAGTCTAGTCAACACTTAAACAGACAATGGCTGTCATTACAAGAAACCTCAAAAACTATGTCGCGATTTTAGGCGTTTTTTTTGATTTACATAAAAAAGCTATCTGAAAAAAGTAATTAACTGTTAATTTCTCTTCCCACTGAAGAGAGGACAGTTCAATAAAGGAAGAGAAAATCATTGAGCCTTTTAAATAGACCTCCTTAAACCACTGACCTCTTTAGATAAAGCCAATAATTTCAGTGAGACAGATGCAGATACAATATATTTATAGGGATTGCTCAAAAGTTTCAGGATGTTTCTGCATCTGAACCTCAGAGAAAAAAGTAGACAAAAAGGTAAATTAAATGTAGCAGAACTTTTGTAACAGCTAGATACAAATTTTTAAAGGGGTAATGTTTCCATGTATGTAAGGAACTATCAATAATGCACAAAATCTGAATTTCCTTTAGAGGTGAAGCACCATTTAAGGATTTTTTAGATTGGGTTCATAAAACCAATATACTCAGCTATCATGTATAATTTTTAGCAATTTATTTTTGACAACATTTTTTGGCCTTATTTTGTGTGAGCAATTTTTCCTCACATTAATTTAACAGACCCCCTTCGGATGTACATTTGTGAGTAAATTACCTGACAGTTAGTCAAAGTATGAATATATCGTATATCTCATGGATATATTTAGAAAACTGGAAACAGGGGAGTCTGTTGTTGACCAAAGGTTCCTTTCTCCCAATACAAACAATCCAGATGGATTATGTCCATTATTTGTCAGAAACTCTGTTAAATACAGCATTTTAGAATTAAATCCTATGGTTTGTTCATTATTATTTAATTTGTGAAATCAACAATGCTGGAGACTTAACCCCAATGTCTAACTTTTTTGTTTGTTTTGTATTCATTTTGTTCTCTGCTCCATGCACCACTTAGCTGCTTTTCATGGAAAAAAGAGATGGCCTTGCCTTCGACGCTGCAGTCTGATTCCATTATCAATACACTATGTATTATGATTAGCATAGCAAATTACAGGAAGAGGCAGCAGATTAATCAGATACAGTTCTTGAATACATCACTGCTGGTTAGATCTATACACTTCACAAAATGTTTCTCAAATTTTCTCTTTATGGAATTTCTCATACCAATCAGCGTATGAGAATGCTAAGTCTGATGTTTCTGAATCTTATTCAGTATGAAAGTAAGCAATGCCATTAGTTTAGTCTTGCAAGCTACTCCTGTAAGAACAACTAAACTTTTGACGTTTTCGATCGCATCTTTATTTTGAGATTTAATAGACATCAAGAGTTGAAAAATAATTTCTAATTATCAAATATAATTTTCTAATCCAGAAAACTATCGAAACAACTATAATTTGTTCATATTTAAATGTTCAAAAATCACGGTGTTCTTGTTTCATTTTATTCATACTAACCTTTCACATTCTTATAATTCACAAAGCTGTTAAAAGTGAGGCTATTAATGAGTCAAAGTTTGCTGCTTAAAATGAAAGAAGAAAATGATCCTACTTTGGTTATATTTCATACTATGGTACTACATTTCAAAAATCATTACAATGCTTTTACAGAAACCATTGGGTTTAAATCATTGAAATTCATGATGGTATCGCCATAAAAAGCAATGTAAATTGAAAGCTCTTCATTTTACTGATGACACTAAATTGAAAAGCTGCAACATGACACCTCAGATCAGTTCTGTTCGTTCTTCATTTTAAAAAACGATTTATTGGTAAGAATATGTGAATATGTGAATGTTACTTTGTTGAGTTTTACTTGTTTGTTTGTTTATATTATTATACTCTTTTCTAAGAGAAATAATGATATTTCAGTCTGAAGTCAAACTAATAGAAGTGTGTCATGGTTGTCTTTCAAGAAATGGTATATGTCAAAGAATTGTTTTCAAGATGAAATAATTGGAATTGCTATACATGACCTTCATTACCTTGGCTAATACCATATTTTAGAGCGAATATTTGGATTCAGAAGTGCTAAAATTTATATGATGGACTGGCTGCTATTTAATCTGCATTCAAATATTATAACCTTAATATTCTTTAAAAACGACCATAAAACGATTTAATGTCACGGAGATATTCATTTTCCATCAGACAGACATGTGCAACAGTTTAGTTAAAAATGAATCAGTTTCACTTCAAAATCCAGTGCTAGTCTTAAACTAACAAAATATGATTGTCAAAAAAGTAAACACCATGTGGACATAGCATTGTAATACCTCAAAGACAGTGGAATTATGACCTGTCGTAGAACTAAGTTATGTCAATATAAAAGCTTAAAAAACAAGCTAGAAAATCCTTAAGAAAATGAATTTCCCATTGCATTTCCATTGAACAGTAAAATAAATTCCCCAATGTCCACTAAAGAAAAACAAATAACAACCATTATACATTATCATATACAAATTTGCAAAATGGGAATCAAATGTTGGCAAACAAATAATCCTATCAAAACTGTGAAGGGATTTTCTAGAAATAATAAATTCCCTCAAAATTTTTCAGTAAGTTGCATAAAAAGTTAAGGACACACTCAATGTGTGTTCAGGACCTAAACATTAATTGATTAATTAATTAATTCACTTATTCATTCATTCATCCATTCAGCCATGATCTTATCATGCAGTCCGGGTCGCAGGGTAAGTCAGTAAATAGAACACATCTTGAAGCTGTCTTGAGTTAACTATATGCATATGACACATCATAAGACAACAATTAACCTTTATTAAATCACAGATTTACTTTGCTTTATAATTAAGTTCAATTATTGTCCTCAAATGCAAGTACAAAGTCCCTGGGAGTGCTCTTTTGATCTACATAGAAATTCTGGCTTAATTGCACCAAATGTCCAAAAAAGATCAAACTGTGTAAAATGCTGAAGGTTTATCATTCAAGAGTAACATAACAACAATAACAATAGCAGCCATTTCAGCTATTGATTTTAAGCAGCCGTGGGTGCATATACATACATATTCACACATACCCCTATCTAAACCTATCCATAACATGGACAGTCGTTCTCCCTGGATTTCCATCCACAATTCCAGAGGAACAGTGCTCAACATTGAAGCCAAACTGTGAAAATCCCCTGTATGGCATCAGTGACCCAAAATCTTCTTTTTTTCTCTATAGAGATATATACTCACATATTCTAGTATGGACTTCAAGTGAAACGTATGGAGAGGAACAGTATCCAAGGAATGCCTTAGTCAGGAAACATTTTTTAACATTCAAGTCTAGGAGTGGTGTTATACTAGACACCATTGATTCATTCATTCACTATCTACCGCTTATCCTGCACTCAGTGCTGCAGGGATCCTGGTGCCTATCCTAGTTCTCATTGGGCGAGAGCGGGTTACACCCAAGACCGGTTGCCAGTTGATCGCAGGGCTACATATAGAGACAAACAGCCATTCACACATATGTGCAATTTTGGGGTCTCCAATTAAACTTCTGCATGTTTCTGGTTTGTGGGAGGAAACCAAAGGAGGTATGGGAAAACATGCAAATTCGACCCTGAAAGGAACCACTGCTCCATTAGGGAACCTGCGAAATACCAGTAATAAATTAACAATTTCTGCCCATTCAAATAAAAAAATGATATATATCACAACAATCTGGTCAAACATGTTCCTAATATTAAAAACTGTGATTACAACCTGCTATCAGAGTCTAGGAAAAAAAACTCATTGTATGGAACTTTTACTTTGTACTAGGTTGGTAATAATTGATAGTCATAAGCAAGATAAATGTTTGAAATTATCCTTATCATGAATTAAGGTAATTCTGTCTGTTGCTGTGTGACCACCTTATCTGTTATGTCATAATTATAGATTTCTGCTCATCCAAAATCCAACTATTGTCCCTAATGTTTAACAACAAAAAGTAATGTAAGCATGAGGAAGAACACTGTTTACTGTCAATTTGTTAAAACACTCATAACAACACTGCTTAAAAGGGGCAACTCCCAAAAGCAGCAGTTAGATGTGTGATCCTTCTAAAAAAAATACCTAATACTATACAAGCAGTCACCATTAAGTAATCTCAGACAAAACAGACATGTAAGGACTCCATAAGAAGTAGAGTGTACAAATGCAATTAAACAGCAACAACCTCAGTTGGTTGTTTCTGTTCAGTCATTTTTGTGTCTTTTCATTTTTGTGGTGGATTGGTGTTTATCCAGAGTCACATACATTTGAATGTCAAATGTGGAAACTGGCTCACGAAAGAGCTGCTGAAAAAGTAAAATAAATACATGGATGGCACAAGGAGATCCAAAGAGGACACATGTTGTTCACTTATGCTTAATCTACATGCAGACATACAGAATCTCTATCTCTTTAGACACAGACACACGCATGCACACACACACACACACATACACACACGTACACACACGTACACACACACACACACACACACACACACACACACACACACACACACACACACACACGCATGCAAGCATGCAGATATACAGCCGCCTAAAAGAAACAATGTCAATAGAACTTCAC
>CAAKHD010037875.1:139977-168636 GCA_901007705.1 Fistularia tabacaria
TCTTCTAGCATCTGTCAATACATTTCCCTCTCTATCTTTAATCTCCCAGATCTGCTGTACATCCTTTCTGGCTCTATCTCTCTGTTTTGCCAACCTGTACAAATCAGTCTCTCCCTCCTTACTGTCCAACCGAGTATACAAGTCATCATATGCCCTTTGGTTTGCATTTGCTACCTCTATCTTTACGTCACGCTGCATCTTCTTGTACTCCTGTCTGTTCTCTTCAGTCCCCTCAGTGTTCCACTTCTTCTTTGCTGACCGCTTTCTGTGTGTGTACTCCTGCACTTCCTCATTCCACCACCAGGTCTCCTTTTCTACTTTCCTTCCGACACACCAAGTACTCTCCTACCTGTCTCCCTGATCACATTAGCTGCAGCTGTCCATTCATCTGGAAGCTCCTCCAGATCACCAAGAGCCTTTCTTAACTCCTCCCTGAAAGCCATACAACACCTCTCCCTTTTCAGCTCCCACCACTTTGTCCTCTGCTCTGCCTTTGTCCTCTTGATGTTTCTTGTCACCAGAGATATTACACAAACCACCACTACAACCACTACAAACCACCATCCTATGCTGTCTGGCTACTCTCTTACCTAAAACCACTTTGCAGTCACTGATCTCTTTCAGATTCCCTCGCCTATACAAGATGTAGTCTACCTGCATACTCCTACCTCCGCTCTTGTAAGTTAATTTAGTCTACCTGCGTGCTCCTACCTCCGCTCTTGTAAGTTACCCTATGTTCCTGTCTTTTCTGGAAAATAAGTATTCACCACAGCTTTTTCCATCCTTTTGAAAAGTCTACCACCACCTGTCCCTCTGCGTTCCCGTCCTTGATACCAAACCTGCCCATCACTGCTTCATCACCTCTATTACCTGTACCAACATGTCCATTGAAGTCTGCCCCAACACCACTCTCCCATCTCTGGGGATGTTCTCCATCACGTCATCTAATTCATTCCAGAGGTTCTCCTTCTCCTCTAACTCATATCCTACCTGTGGGGCATAGCCACTAACAACATTGAGCATCACACCTTCAATTTCCAGTTTCAGACATTCTTTTCACCTCCGGAACATTCCTAACAAACTCCTCTTTCAAGGTAACTCCTACTCAGATCCTCCTCATAGTTGGGACGGTAGTGAACCTGGTATGGGATATTGGTTGGCGCATAAGGTGGACATTGTGGCAAAAAGGGAAGTGATGTCCAAGAAGTGGGACAGGGTAGAAATGTCAGCAATGAAATGGGTAAATGATCACAAAGACAGCGGCACTGATTGGAAGAATCCAAACACAGCAGATTCGGTAACACAATGGATAGAAACCGCTGGTGAGCGATAGAAAGAGGTATGGAAAGGTCAGTCAGAGGGGACGCCGGGAGTGCGTTTGATAAAATTGAATGCAAGAGTAGAAAAATGCTGAATAACAGAAAGCTAGAGAAAAGTGGCATGAAAGGACATGGAAAGGTTTACAAAACTCCTTCCTCTTTCCTGCGTTTCAATGAGGGCGGACACTTTTCCCCTCCCCTCCTGTATCCTCCCTGCTTGCTGCTCTTTGTCTTTTTGTTGTCTCAGTCTGAACTATCGGAGCCTCTCTTTTGCACTTCGTCCGAAAAACCTAAACCTAAAATGGAACTTTTTAGCTGGTCTCTCAACGCCATTGATCACATTTTTTCGACAAGAACACAGGGAGGAGGTGAGCCCTCATGCCCCGATGGAACGTTTATTGCCGGATACATGATGGACTCCTGGGGGAAGTGGAGGATTATGTGCCTGTCGATTCTTTCCGTGGAGAACGCTGAAGATATTTTCATCATTGGACTCACGATAACAGGTATACTGCTGTTTGGAGCTTGTGGTTACCTGTTCTATCGCAAAATATGGATGAAGCTGGCTGGATTCTGCCAGAAGCTGTCAGGATTCAACAAACTGACAGTCTTGGTTGGAAGGCTGGTATCTCTACACTTTCCTTGATGGGCTGCAGACAAGATGCCCCCCCCATTCCTCACCGACGAACTTGGCCTCCGAATCTGAACTCTCCGAGGTCGTCTCCACGGCAACGGCCGTGCCTATCACCATCAGGCGGAAGAGACAATTAGGCGGGACTGTATGGAGACTTAAGTCCGCAGGCTCACACATTCACAAACATGAGGACACATATACACACACACCTCCCTAAATTCAACGCCTTCTTGGCCCTTAACCCCTCTCCCACCGTTGCAGGGCAGCATACGGAGGCCTCCAGTGTTTGTCTTTGACACTACCCTTCCCCCCCCTCCCACACACGCAACTCTTGTGTACTGTTGTAATGTCTTATCATGTTGCTTATGTGCCAAGGTTTTTTCCATATCCCACACTGAGCCGCCCCAGGAGCCTAGTTTGGGAATGGCTTTTTTTCCCGCTACTCTCCCTCCCTCTTGCCCTCCTTTCCTCTCTTTTCAACTTGTCAAGATGGCGCTGAAGGACGGCAGCCTGTTGCAGCAGCTCAGCTGTTGTCATTCCACCATCTAATTTTATCCTTGTTGTCATTCTGTTACCTATTTTTATCCTTGTTGTTGTCATTCTGTTCATTCAATTTTTTATTTATCCTTGTCATTGTATGTTATGTTGTCTACATTTATCCTCATTGTCGTCATTCAATCCTCATCCAGCTTATTTATTTTATTTTATTTTTATTTTATTTTATTTATTTTTTTATTTATTGTCTTGCTGCTGTCATTCTGTTATCTATATTTATCCTTGTCATTGTCACTGTTATCTATTCTTGTCCTTGCTGTTGTCTTTGTTATTTTAATCATCTGTGCTATTAATAATTATATCCATATTTATTGATAATGTTATTGGTGCGCTGATGTGACAATTTAATTTCCCCCATGGGGATCAATAAAGTACTATCGTATCGTAGTTTTTACAGTTCGTACAAAAGAATGGGATGTTACATTTACTTTTAGTTTTGTATCTCTGTAGCCATTCTTTTTCTTCAAAGATATGGTCAAGTCACACACAGTGTAAAACGACATCTAGCATTTTACAGCGATTGTTGGACAATCATGAAAAGACCATTGGTTCTCCAATACTAAGTGTTTAATAAGGACAAAAATTAAATCTTTGACAGATTATTGGCATTACATCCCTGCAGTCCTAAATGGAACTTATGAACTGTATTTGTTTACATCTGTATGTGTGTCTCTCTGTGTGGATGCGTTTATATTTAAAAAGGGGTGTTGCAGTGAGCCTGAAACCATAAAAAAGTGGTTTGCACATATATATCCTTAAAGTACTGGACAGCAAATAACATTCAGATTAACTAAGTTCTTAAAATCTTCTCAACAAATAACATCAAATCCAAATGTTCTTAATGTGAAGAACAGTTGAAATGTACAGTTCATGGCCTGTGTGTGAGCAATCATAAACACATGCACACAGAGACTTTATCTATCCATGTAATCAATAGTTCAGTTTGTCCCATACAAATTCAGCCCCTGAGGCCATAGAGCCTAACCTTGTCACTGTCTGCTCAAGCAGCACATAGATCACTGTCTTCCTTAAGACAATGATGAGGGAAAGGAGAGGGAAGCACTGAGAAGTTTTAAAAAGAGCAAAGTCTTTGATAAAATGGCAGTCAATAAGTCAATTTCCCAATGTTATATTATTATATATTGTTATGTATGTAAATTTTAAAGACATTTTCTTGTATAAGTGGCATATTAGAAGAGAATAGTATAGAAAACCGTTATAGACTTGTCATGACAAAAAACTGTGGATACACACACACAAATACATACACATATGTGTGTGTAAAATCTTTCTTTGAGGTTATTTTTAACAGCTGTCAGTCTTCTCATAAGTTAAGGGGGAAATATGTGAAGGGTTGAATCGGCACACTATTAGTATTCATTACAACTATCCCCAATATCAACTTTTTTGCTCTCAACACTATGTGTTTCTGTCTAACATTGCTCTGTCATCTTTCAGTATCACTTGTGGTTTTGTTATTCAGTGTTGGTCTGCTTGCAACATATTGAATTTCAGCAGATGAGTTCTAGTTCAATGACCGTGGAGTGGTTGCAGGAGAAGTGAGTGAATAATGAAAGGTTAAACCTGACGCTTAAGTGTTATTTATGTGTTTAAAAGCACCTTTTTATTTATTTTTTGTTTCCTTTTTGGCTGCTTCCTTCAAGGATCATCAAAATGAGTAATCTATTTCCACCTAACCCTATCCTCTGCATCCTCTTCTCTCAAACCTACTAAGTTTTGTCCTCCTTTACTACGTCCATAAATCTCGTGTTTGGTCTTCTTCAAGGCCTCCTGCCTGGTAGTTCAAACCTCAGCATCCTTCTGCTGACACATTCACCATCTCTTATTTTTACATACCCAAACTATCTTAGTCAGCCATCTCTGAATTTCTCCAAAATATCAAATATCTGCTGTCCCTCTGATGAACTGATTCCTTACCCTATCCATCATCATCACTCCCAAAGGGATTCTCAAAATCTTCATCTTCTCTACATCTTAAGATTCTGTTCAACAATCCAGTACAGCCACCTCTCCTAGGTATTTCCATACCAGGTATATCATTAGGGCCGACTGCCTTTCCAATGTTCATTCTCTTCAATGCTTGCAATTCCCATTGATTAATCTCTGCTATATTGTAGTCAACAATGGTCTCCCCAGTAACTATTTGTTCTTGCTCATTTTCCTCTTTCATAAACTCTTTAAAGAACTCTTTCCATCTTCCCCTGACCCTTCTGGCACCTGTCAATTTGCATCCCTCTCTGTCCTCAATCATCCTAACCTCCTGCATGACCTCCCCATCACTGTATATCTGTTTCACCAAACTCACCCCCTCCTTACAGTTCAACCTATCATGCAAGTCATCATGCACAGTTTGCTTGGCCTTTGCTACCTCTTCATTCACCTTCCTCAGCATCTCCCTGTACTCTTTTCTACTCTCTCAATCCCCTTTGTGTCCTACCTCTCAATAGCAAAAATGTTTTTCTGGACACACTCCTGAATTTCCTAATTCCACCACACAGTCTCCTTATCTACTTTCCTTCCAGATGACACTCCAAGAATTCTCCTTCCTGTTTCCTGATTACATTAGGAAACAGGTAGGCCTGTCTCGACTCCTCACTGAAAACTACACAACACTCTTCTTTTTATTAGCGTCCACACCTCTGTCCTCTGCTCTGCCTCTTTACATTTCATCTGCCTTGCCATCAAATTCGTCCTACATACCACCATACTATTTTGTCCGGGTACTCTGTAACCTGCCACTACTTTGCAGTCACTTATCTTCTTCAGATTACTTAACCTGTGTGCTCCTACCACCGCTCACATAAGTTACCCTATGTCCATGCCTCTTCTGGACAAAAGTATTCAATATGGTCATTTCCATCCTTTTTGTAAAGTGTACTGCCATCCATTCCTCCCTTTCCTATCCTGGATACCAAACCTGCCTATAATTTCTTCATCACCTCTGTTTTGTCTCACAACATTTGAAAAAGAGAGGCTACTATTATCCTTTATTTCATGTTTTGTGGTATTGTAGAACATTTGTCAGGCATTTCCTGCAGCATAGACTGCCTGCAGAGAAAGGCAAAGACAGCTGGCGCAACTCACAAACATGATATTTGTTACCAATGCAAATCATTGAATAGCTCTGAATTTTCATTGACGGGATTCTGTTAGTGTTCTAAAGCTTAGATGACTGTTTGTATGCTAAAGCTTAGACTACATCAAGTCAGAAGAAACAACTTTTTTGGGGGTGTTTTTTGCTATTTTTACAATGAACCAATTCTATAAGCAGTTGATCTGAGATGCAAGGAAGTAAATTCAACATAGAAAAGATGAGGCTGTTGACATTTTATCAGATAAAAGGAAATTGACCATGGATCCAAACAAGAGAAACAGCAGCTGAAAATGCTAATGGAAAGAATGTCCAATGAGAAGAAAACTGAAAGGACAGATTGCTTCATCAGAGAAGATAAGTTATACCACAGTGATTAACCCATCATTATTAGGCTCACAAACCAAAATGTCTTGTCTTTCTGCAGCACTGTGTTGTGATGAAATGTATGTTAGCGACCTAATAACTCAATGTACTTCCTAAAAGCTGAAGTGATTTTAGACTTGACATTAAAATGGAATATCCCCTTAGTGTCTAAGACTGCCAACGTCACAATTTTTTCGTAACAATGATCACCCAATCTTCAAATTCATTGATATAGAGCAGTTCGAGCTCAGGCAATCTAGGAGGTCCCACCATAAAAGAAAACAGACAGGTTGGCAGTGAAGTTGAAGAACCTAAAAGGAAATCATTCAACAGAACCTGATAGCTCTGGAATGTGTGTGGGGATGTTTAGCACCTACAGTACAGTCAATAAGAAAGACTTTAGGAGAATTATAGCACTTAATATACATGTCCTTCCCAAGGGTTGAAAGATAGTAAAACATTGGATATAGATTAGACATTGTTAAATTTTGTTCACTTTACAGAATAAACACAACTAGATTTAATTGCAATACAAAAATTAGTATGGCCAAGTCATTTCTATCTACCCTCTGTCTTAGGCCAAGAATGTACTGAGTATCATTTCATTTTTTTGTACCAAGTGGATGGGGGCATTGTAAAATGATCCCTCTCATCCCATTGGGAATAAGAATACATTTTACCCTCTGCTTGAGCTGGGGGCCAAAGTTTAGCTAACCCCTCTCTTCTCAATCAATTACCTGGTGACTCAAAGTTTATGTACACAGACACACCAGGTCTCTTTGCCAATTCCTCTTTGCTCCCCCAAGTCTGTCTTTCTTCCAACCTTCTTTTTTTATTTTTATTGTGGTCTGTGTGTTACTTTCTTGATCGTTTTGATCCTCACCTTCCATCTATTCTTTTGGCCTCTATTTCTCTCTGGACCAATAATAGAACCGTTGTTATAGTATGTATCTTGACGAAAATTTGGTTTTGAGAGTGCCAGAATACCAAATACAAGCTTTTTACCTCCAACAGTATTTTTTTTAATCCTTTTTGTCTCTTCTTGATTGATCTTTAAAGAAATTGTTTGAAAACTTGTGACCCTGGTTTTCCTTCTCATAAGACATAAAAGGGAACAGTCTTACACACTTATTCCTTCTCTTTTTTATACCCTTTGTATTCTTACAGGCTGCAAAACACCCTTGTTTCTTTTGAATGTTGTTTTGACATTGATGTTCTTCTTACGTTTATTTTTTATCCTTTTATCCTTTTATCCTGTGGTCTCCCCTGCAAATAGAAAATAAAGGCAGTCCTAAATTAAATTTATGAATTAAAAAAAAACAACTTCAAAAAAAATGTTTTTAAAGATTTTCTATAGTCATAACAAGTTTAGTGACAACCTGTATGAACTCCAAGACTCGTGGCTATTGGGAAACTGGCATGCCCAAACTGATTTCCATGTATTCATTCAGCATCCCTTTGCACCAAGGCAAACCTGAAAGCAATCCACCAAAATAACCATCATTGCTATTCTGAGTTCCGATAAAATAATACGTATCAAAAAAGACAACATATAAATAAGCACTAAAAAATTAAAAGCAATATAAACAATAAAAAGACAAAAAAAAACATATACATAAATAATTACACATACATACATACATACATACATACATACATACATACATACACAATATACACATGTACCCATACACATCCCTCCATCCATCTTCTGCTGCTCATCCGAGGTCGGGTCGTAAGGGAAGCAGCTAGAGCAGGGAGGCACAGACTTCCCTCTCCCCAGCCACATGGTCCAGCTCTTCTGGGGGGACCTCAAGGCGCTCCCAGGCCAGCCTGGAGACAGTCTCTCCAGGGTGTCCTGGGTCTTCCCCGTGGCCTCCTTCCAGATGGACATGCCCGGAATACCTCCTCCGGGAGGCGTCCAAGAGGCATCCTGACCAGATGCCCAAGCCACCTCAAATGACTCCTCTCTATGCGGAGGAGCAGCAGCTCTAGTCCGAGTTCCTCCCAGATGGCCAAACTTCTCACCCTTTCTCTGAGGGAGAGCCCAGCCACCCTGCGGAGAAAACTTATTTCGGCCACTTGTATTTGCAATCTTGTTGTTTCGATCACTACCCACAGCTCGTGACCATAGGTGAGGGTATGAACGTAGATCAACTGGTAAATCATCCGTAATGAGCACAGAAGTCCAATAGCAAAACATCACTCAGGTTCAGATCAGGAGGGCCGTTCCTCCCAAACACGCCCTTCCAAGAGTCCAGCCCCTCTCAAGAGGCCTCGTTCCAGACCCCATGCTGTGTGTCGAGGTGAGTCCAACGATATCTAGTCAGAACCTCTCAGCCTCGCGCACCAGCTTGGTCTCTTTCCTCGCCAGAGGGGTGACATTCCATTACCCTAGAGACAGCTTCTGCAGCCGAGGGCTGGACCACCAAGGTCCCCTTCTTCAGCCAACGCCCGGCTCACACTGCACCCGACTCCCTTGGCCCTTCCTGTGGGTGTTGAGCCCAGGGGATGGGCGTCCCATGTCGTCCCTTCGGGCTATGCCCGGGCGAGCCCCATGGGTGCAGGCCTGGCCGCCAAGCGCTCGCCATCGAGCCCCTACCCCGGGCCTGGCTCCGGGGGGGGGCGCCGGTGACCCACGTCCGGGCAGGGGAAAACTAGGTCTCAAGTGGTTTTTCATCATGGGAGTCTTTTTGAGCCATGCTTTGTCTGGCCCCTCACCTGGGACCTGTTTGCCTTGGGTGACCCTTCTGGGGGCATGGAGCACCCGACAACATAGCTCCCAGGGATCATCGGGACACGCAAACCCCTCCACCACGATAAGGTGGCAGCTCAAGGACACATATATAAATCCATATTACACAGTAATGGTGAGATTAAGAGTCGAGTCCATAAAGTAAGTAATAGGGTGATAGGAAATAGGGTGAAGTAATGTAATAATAAGGGTAAGAGTAGAATAAATAATTTAACAGTGAGGGTGAGAGTAGAACTAAAATTGACAACAACAAGGGCAAGGATAAGGACAGATAGGTGACGACAATGGAACACTGGCACCGATAAAATAAAAAGGATGTGATGGAGTGATATCAATATGGGTAAAGTGGACTACAGAGTTAAGGACAACAGAGTTCAGGGCACGACACGTGTGAGCAGTGGTCGCACAGATGCACCTCCAGACAGCCTGAGTTGTGTGCAGTCAAGACTGCTGTTATGATGGTCATGGGCACAAAGGAGCATCTGAAGCTTTCAGTTCTGCACCAGGGTAGGATGAGCCGTTGGTTGAATGAGCTGCTCATCAGCCACAGCTCATCATGCAGGGGGTGGGAAGGATTGTTCAGAATAGCTCCCAATTTGGCACAACAGCAAAATTTCTAGATTCCAAAATTTGGGCCGTTTAAACACCCTTTCAGCCTAATTATGATCATGATTTCTCATTATGTTAGGCCAGCAGAGAAGGCCTTGCTGGCCCTGACAGCCTGCCACTGCTTGTTTTGCACAATCCGTCTGGAGCTCATAGATGCAATTCTTCTCTTTCTGCTTCTGTTCTGTTGGGTCTGGGTCCCTCTTCCCCTGGGCTCATCACCCATAGGAAGCGCCAATTGGGTCAGGTGCAGTGTGAGTTTGGCGGCGGCTGAAGCGGGAGACCTTGGCAGTACAACCCTTGGCTGCAGAAGCTGGCTCTAAAGACATGGAATGTCACCTCTCGGGTGGGGAAGGAGCTCGAGCTGGAGCGCAAGGCTGAGAGATTCCAACTAGGTATAGTCGGACTCACCTCGACACACAGCATGGGGTCTGGAACCAGGCCTCTTGAGAGGGGCTAGACTCTTTTTTACTCTAGAGTTGCTCCCGGTGACAGGCGCTGGGCAGTTGTGGGCATATTGATTGCCCCCCTGACTCGGCGCCTGCACGTTGGGGTTTGACCCGGTGGATGAGAGGGTCGCCTTCAGGTGGGGAGGCGGGTTCTGACTGTTTGGGGCGAAGCACCCAACAGCAGTTCAGTTTACCCACCCTTTTTAGAGTCCCTGGAGAGCGCTCATCGAGGGATTCCCTCATTCTAGGGTGAGACTTCAATGCTCACCTTGGACATTAGCAGTGCAACTTGGAAGGGCGTGATTGGGAGGAACGGCCCCCCACATCTGAGCCCAAGTGGGTGTTTTGCTATTGGACTTCTGTGCTCATTACTGATTGTCCATAACAAACAAGTGTTCAGCCATAAAGCTGTCAAAGCTGGAATCAATATACCTTAGGCTGTAGTACATTGATCGACCTTGTGGTTCGTGTCGTCAGACTTGCAGCCCCACGTCGAGTGAAGAGGAGTGGAGCTGTCAACTGATCACCACCTGGTGGGTGAGCTGGCTCCAATGGTGGGGGAGGATATCGGTCAGAACTGGCAGACAAACGTAACGTGAGGGTCTGCCGGGAACCTCTGGCAGGGTCCCCTGTCAGAAGGAGTTTCAACACCCAACTCTGGCAGAGCTCCAACCTCTTCCCAAGGCAAGCGGGGGACATTGAGTCTGAATGTGCCATGTTCCGTGTTTCCGTTGTCGAAATGGCAGACAGGAGCTGCAGACATAAGGTGGTCGGCGCGGCAACCCTTGAACAAGCTGGTGGACCCCAGTGGTGAGGGATGCTGTCAAACTGAAGCAGGAGTCCTATCGGGTCTCTCTGGCCTGTTGGGCTCCAGAGGCAGCGGACATGTACTGGCAGGCCAAGTGGCATGCGGCTTTGGTGGAGGCTGAGGCAAAAACTCAGGCATAGGAGTTCGGGTAGACCATGGAGACTGAAATCCTGCGGGCTGTACAGTGGGAATGGGGCACTGCTGACTTCAACTCAAGACGTTGAAGATCGGTGGAAGAAATACTTCCGAGACCTGCTCAATCTCATCAAAACGCCTTCCAATGAAGAGCCGGGGGACTCTGGAGCAGACGCCAATTTCCAGGGCTGATTTTGCTGAGGGAGGCAAAAACCAATTAAATGACTGCATGGAGATCGTAGGAGTGCATGGAAAGAACCAATGCAAGCAAGGGGAGAACATGCTGTCAATTTTATTTTCTGACAATTTCTGTACAACTCTTACGATTGCAGGGATTGAAATGATTAACATAAGTAACACAAGTAAATGGAAAAGGACAAATGCTCACCAAATTTGCACATCCTTGTGTAGAGATACTCTATTATGTAAACATATTGTGTGTGTATGTCCTTGTGCATGAGTGTGTACATGCATGTATGTAATGTTTTTGTCGTTCAGCAATGGGGAGGATCTTATTTACAAAATATTATAGTTGTACCTAAAGAGTTTTCTGAATGATATCGTAAACTACTGTTTTCTACTTCTTAATCTTTTGACTTTGATCTTTAACCACCAATACAATTTCTACATGTATTGGCATTATTACCAAAGTTGCTCGCAAACAGTCCGTCTTATCCTCCATCTGACAAGGCTTGATGATCCACAGGTGTGCACTGCACACCCAAATGTGATCCATCCTACTGCTGGGCTAATGCTAAATTCGGCTCTCCCGTGAAGAACTGCATGGTGAAAGGAACTGCAAAGTCTCAACCGCGGATCCCAACAATATATTGTTTTCATTAATAGATAACTAGAATTCCAATGCAACCTCGGGGCGGCACAAGCCAGTTTCTCCCGGGCACAAGCCCGGATAAATGCAGAGGGTTGAATCAGGAAGGGCATCTGGTGTAAAACTTTTTGCCAAAGCCAAATATATGAATCAAGCCTATGAATCTCATACCGGATCGGTCGAGGCCCGGGTTAACAGTGATCGCCATTGGTGCCGATAACCTACAGGGTACCAGTGGAAATTGAGCTACTGTAGGTCAAAGGAGAGGAGGAAGACGTGTTCGGAAGCAGAGAGAGAGAGGAAAGCCAAGACTCTGGGACCGAGAGTAGTGACTTTGAATATTGGGACGATGACAGGAAAAGGTAGAGAGTTGGCTGACATGATGCAGTGAAGGAAGGTGAATATACTGTGTGTCCAGGAGACCAAGTGGAAAGGTAGTAAGGCTAGAAGATTAGGAGCACGTTTTTTTAAGTTGTACTGTCATGGTTCTGTTAAGAGAAATGGAGTAGGAGTTATCTTCAAAGAGGAGTTTGTTAGGAATGTTCTGGAGGTGAAAAGAATGTCAGACTTATGAGTCTGAAACTGGAAATTGAAGGTGTGATGCTCAATGTTGTTCGTGTCTATGCCCCACAGGTAGGATGTGAGCTAATGTTGAAGGAGAAGTTCTGGAATGAGTTAGATGAAGTGATGGAAAATGTCCCCAGATATGAGACTGGTGTTGGGGCAGACTTCAGTGGACATGTTGGTACATGTAATTGAGGTGATGGGCAGGTTTGGTATCCAGGATAGGAATGCAGAAGAACAGGTGGTGGTAGACTTTGCAAAAGGATGGAAATCGCTGTGGTGAATACTTATTTTCCAGAAAAGACCGGAACATAGGGTAACTTACAAGAGCGGAGGTAGGAGCACGCAGGTAGACTACATCTTGTATAGGCGAGGTAATCAGAAAGAGATCAGAGACTGCAAAGTACTGGTAGGTGAGAGAGTCACCAGACAGCATAGGATGGTGGTTTGTAGGATCTCTCTGATGACAAGGAAGATCAAGAGGAAAAGGCAGAGGACAGAGTGGTGGAAGCTGAAAAGGGAGGAATGTGGTTTCATTTTCAGGGACGAGGTGAGAAAGGCCCTTGGTGGTCAGGGAGAGCTTCCAGATGACTGGACAACTACAGCCAATGTGATCAGGGAGACCAGTAGGAGAGTACTTGGTGTGTCGTCAGGAAGAAAGTAGATAAGGAGAACTAGTGGTGGAATGAGAAAGTGCAGAAGTGTATACAGAGAAAGCGGTTAGCAAAGAAGAAGTGGGACACTGAGGGTACTGAAGAGAACAGACCGAAGTAGAGGGAGATCCAGCGTAAGGTTAAAATAGAGGTAGAAAAGGCAAAACAAAGGGCATACAATGACTTGTATGCTCAGTTGGACAGTAAGGAGGGAGAGAATGATTTATACAGGTTGGCAAAACAGAGATAGATGGAAAGGATGTACAGCAGGCCTGGGTGATTAAAGAGAGAAATGTATTGACAGATGCTAGAAGAGTGATGTAAGATGGAAAGAGTGCTCTGGAGAGCTGATGAATGAGAAAAGTGCAAGAGGGGGAAATAGAAGAGGTGACTATTGTAGAACATGACGTAAAAGATTAGTAAAAGTGAAGTGGGGAATGCACTGAAGAGGATGAAGAATTGAAAGGCAGTTGGCATTATTCAACAGGATCTTAGAGAGTGATGTTGATGAGCCGTACAATGAAGTTATGGGAAAGAGTAGTGGAAACTAGACAGAGCAGAAGTCAATATTTGTGAGCAGCAGTATGGCTTCATGCCTAGAAAGAGTACCACAGATGAAGTAATTGCTTTCAAATGCTAAGAGAATTCCAGGGAAGGTCAGAGGGAGCTGCATTGCGCTTTTGTAGACCTAGAAAAAAAGCATGCGACAAGCTGCTAAGAGAGGAACTCTGGTATTGTATGAGGAAGTTTGGAGCGGCAAAGAAGTATGTTAGACTGATGCAGGACATGCATGCTGGCTGTGAGACAGTGGTGAGGTGCGCTGTAGGTGTAACAGAAAATTCAAGGTGGAGGCGGGGCTTCATCAGGAATCAGCCCTGAGCCCCTTCCTGTTTGCAATGGCTGGATGGACTGGCTGACAGATGAGGTTAGACAGGAATCTCCATGGACCATGATGTTTGCAGATGACAGTGGTCTGTAGTGAGAGCAGGGAACAGGCTGAGGAAAATCTTGAGGTGGAGGTATGCTTTGGAAAAGAGGGGAATGAAGGTTTGTCACAGCAAGACAGAATATATTTGTGAATGAGGGGAACCCAGGTGGAAGGGTGAGGTTACAGGGAGTGGAGATCAAGAAGTTCGAGGATTTTCAAGTACTTCGGGTCAACAGTCCAGAGAAACCTAATGTGTGGACTAGAGGTTAAGTGGAGAAAAGTGTCAGGGGTACTACGCAATAGAAGACTATCAGCCAGAATGAAAGGAAAGGTGTGCAAGACAGTGTTAGACCAGCAATACTGTATGTTTTGGAGACAGTGGCAGTGAAGAAAAGACAGGAAGCAGAGATGAAGATGTTGAGGTTCTCTTTGGGAGTGATGAGGATGGATAGGATCAGGAATGAGTCCAGAGGGACAGCACGTTAGATGTTTTGGAGAGAAGGTCAGAGAAGAAGGTCAGACTGAGATGGTTCCGTCATGTACAGAGGAGGGATAGTGAATATATTTGTAGACGGATGCTGGAATTGGAGATGCCAGGCAGGAGGAAGACTGAAGAGAAGGTTTATGGACATAGTGAGAGAGGATGTGAAGGTAGTTGGCATGATAGATGAGGACACAGAGAATAGGGTTAGATGGAGAAGGTTGATTCGCTGTGGCGACCCCCGAAGGGAAAAGCCAAAAGGAAAAGACTAAATATCTAAAATTCCAATCCCTACCTGACAATTGGGAGGCAAATCTGGCCACTAATGTGAGTTTAAAGGAAGGTGAAGGTGAAGAAAAAACATCAAGAGTTGGATGTAGCAGAGATGTAGCAGAGATGAAGATGTCAAGGTTCTTCGGGAGTGACAAGGATGGATACTATAGTATCATGAGTCCATGAGAGAGACAGAACATGTTAGACATTTTGGAGATAAGGTCAGAGGCCAGACTGAGATGGTTTGGTCATGTATAGACGAGGGATAGTGAATATATTGGGAGAAGGAGGCTGAGACTGGAGCTTCCAGGAAGGAAGCTTAGAAGACTAAAGAGAAAATTTAGGGATTTAGTGAGAGGGGATATGAATTTTTTGGTGTGAGACCAGAGGATACAGAGAATAGGATCAAATGAAGGAGATTGATTCACTTTACAGCCAGGATCTTCTGACTTCCATCAGCAGCAGTTCTCCAAGTTAAACAAAGTTCAACTCCGTGCAGAGTTACAGGACTATGACCTGCTCCGGAGGACCACGCTGCCACCGCCCCCTACTCCATCTCGCCTGGAAGCACCATAGCCGGCGTGAGAGGAAGCAGGCGTAAGCGCGGAGGTGTCTGGGCTAGGCTAGCGGCTAACCCAAACAACTCGGCCATCCCCACCATCGTGCGGTCCAACGTATGCTCGTTGGACAACCAACTGGACCAAGTCCGCCTATTACGGAATACTATGACTGAATGAGTGCTGTGTTTTCGTGTTTGTGGAAACAGACAGTGTCCCGGACAGCGGCTACCAGCTCAACCGGCTAACATGCTACCGTGCGGACACAGCTCGTCGATAGAGGTAAGATCCATAGTAGCAGGAAGTTTACATCAGCGACGCCTTGTGCTGCGATCTTGTAGTGTTTAAACAATGTTCACCATGGGTGGAGTTTATGGTGACACCGTGTCAGCAGTTCTACCTGCTGAGGGAGTTCATGGCCATACTGCTTGTGGCTGTTTACATCCCCTCAAGCCCTAGCAAAAACATCAGGCTGGAGGCTCTGAATGAGCTCCACCAGCACATAAGTGAGCATCTGACAGCCCACCCAGACAACTTGCTCATCCTGCTGTGGGACTTTAATGTTGCTGACCAAAAGAATGTGTTCCAACATATTCGAGCATATTAACTTTCCTACGCGGGGTAAAAAAAAACAAACAAACAAACTCTGGACCAGATCTTCACCATCCAGAAAGGAGCTTACAGGGTCCTCCCCTTCCCCCACCTTGATGCCTCCGATCACATCTGTCACGCTAATGCCAGCATGCAGACCACTGGTCAAAGTCGATAGACCAGTTCGCAAGCCAACAGGGGTGTGACTGGAAGGGTGGAGGCTCTTCAAGATTGCCTCAGCAAAACGGACTGGGACATGTTTAAGTGGGCTGCCAACTCCAACAACAGAGTCTGTTACAGCATACATCAAAGTGTATGGATGATGTTACAGACACCAAGATCATCACTGTCCGCGCCAATCAGAAACCTTGGCTGACAGGAGGTCCACAGGGTCCGGAAGGATCGGAATACTGCCTTCAAAGCCAGGGACCCGGTCAGCTTGAGGACAGCAAGGGCCAACCGTCCCATGGTATCAGGAAGGCTAAAAGGCAGTACTCAAGGAGGATTTCCCACTGCTTCAGAAACAGCAGAGACACTCGCAGCCTGTGATGGGGGTTATAGATCCAACGGGCTACAACCCTGCACCACGGACCTGCGACAGCCACACCTCTCTGCTGAACAAGCTTGAAGGAATATGTTTGCTTCGAAGTGTTCTTATAGCATAGTAATGAAGAAATTTGTAACTTAGGTGTTCTTACAGCATAATAGTAAGTAGTAAGTAATTTAGAATGATCCTTAAAGAAGAGACGCTGTGTCCTTGTGTTTACCATTTCCTGTAAAGCCGATGGTGCAGGTGTTTATGCAGAAATACGTGAGCACAGCAGAAGAACGTACTTCGGCAGAAGGCAACAGGTGGCACCCAGGAAGGCCTTTGACGCCTGAAGACAAGAGAGCGTTAGCGAGAGAGGATCTGAGCAGAGAAGACCGGTCATGCTGACTGTCTCGCAAGATGTCTGGAACAAGCGACTGGGCAGAAGATAAGTCATAGCAATAATCATCAACACCAAATAAGGACATGAAGGGTAACTGCAATCGCCCCTGAAACCTTTATAATCATGTGTAATAACGATCGGGGTTCTTCTGCGGTATCATCCACCTGCGGGTGGGTGGCAGAGAACCCACAGCTGTTTGACTCCTGTATCCTTGCTGACAGAATTAAATTTGATCAGACTGCACTTTGAAAAGTTGTCCTTCCTTCCTTCCTTCCTTCACCTGATCATTGAACTCATCTGATTCGTTTCAGGCTGAATGAGTACAACAAGCTGAACGAGTTCTTCGCTCACTATGAGGCAAAAAATAGCACCCTCTCCCAGCGACCAGGTACTAACAGTCCCCGGACAGCATGAGGAGTTGCCTTGGCAGGATCAACGCACGCAAAGCCCCTGGTCCTGACAATGTATCTCGCAGTGTACTGATAGGCTGTGCTGAGGAACTAGCATATGTCCTCAAGGACATATTCAACACATCGCTGAGTCAGGCTGTTCCTATGTGCCTCAAAACTACAGCCATCTTCCCAGTGTCGAAGAAATCATTCCCTTCCTGCCATAATGACCAGTTGCACTCACTCCCATCCTCAGGAAGTATTTTAAGCGGCTCGTCATAGAGCACATCAAGTCTCCAACCCCCAGATCCCTTCCACTTTGCATATGAGTCGAACCGCTTGACCTATGACGCCATCTCCACCACTCTTCAATCAGCCCTGTTTCACCTGGACACGTACATAAGAATGTTGTTCGTCGACTTCAGCTCAGCATTCAACCAGCGCACCCCTCTAACGGTCAACAGGGCCCTGGTGGAGAGGGTGAGCAGCACTAACTTCCCTGGTGTGCATGTGTCAGAGGACCTCTCCTAGACCACGAACACTGTATCGCTGGCTAAAAAAAAAAAAAAAGCACACCAGAGCCCCTACCCCCATCATGACCACCTTCTACAGGGGCACCATCGAGAGTATCCTGACCAGCTGCATCACAGTGTGGCGCCTGCATTACATCCTGCCACAAGACCCTACAGCGCATAGTGAGAGCAGCTAAGAAGATTGTCGGTGCCCCTCTCCCCTCCCTCGATGACATCTGCCACTGCCCACCTCACCTGCAAGGCCCTCCTTATCGCAGGTGGGCCCTTGCATAAGGCCAGACTGCTGTTCTATAGTCTAATGGCCGTGGGCACAAAGGAGCATCTGAAGCGTTCAGTTCTGCACCATTGTGCTGCCATTGTCTGAATGAGCTGCCCATCAGGCACAGCTCGTCGTGCAGGGGGTGGGAAGGATTGTCCAGGATAAGCTCCCAGTTTGTCCTTAACCCTCCCCGCTGCCGTCGATTCAAAATTGTCCAAGTTCAGCCCCACCTCCGAACGGGCTTTCCTCACCAGCTTCTTGAGCCTAATGACCTCTCCAGTCCTTGGATTGCCTCACCAGGACACCATAGCAAAGGAGAGCACGAAGACTACCATAGACTGGTAGAAGGTCTTGAGGAGCCCTCTACAGACACCAAACGACCTCAGTGTCCTAAGGAAGAACATCCTTCTCTGACTCCTCCTGTAGAGGGCATATGTGTTGTTTGACTGTTCCAATTTATTGCTAAGGTGGACCCCAATGTACTGGAGTCCACCATCTCCACTTTCTCACCCTGGATGGAGATTGGTGTATGTCTCCTCTGATTCTTCCTAAACTCCAAAACCACCTTCTTGGTCTTGGAGATGTTGAGTAGGAGGCAGTTCTGGTTGCTCCACTCAACACTCAAAATCAGACCTCTGTACTCCTCCTCGTTGTCATCGTTGATGCATCCAAAAATGGAAGAGTCATTGGAGAACATCTGGAGGTGGCAGCATTCATGACTACACAGGACAAGGCGTTACAGTCCCTTGTGCCAAGATACTAAGAAAATACACCAAGGAGCCCAATTCAGGATGTAGAGAAGCCATCTAAACCAAACAACCAGCACGCTAATACCCTCCCACCATTTATCTATATAAGCCAACAGCAGCCTGAAGCATATCAGGGTTTTCAAGTGGGCACCTTCCATCATCAGTGTTTCATTGAGTTAGGCCGACGACACCTCAAGAAGGCTTGACCGTGAACTCCAGCATCCTGGAAACACCCCCCTCCATGCTGCATAGCTGCTGCCCATGCAAACAACCTTTACTTAATGAAGTCCCCAGCTACCATGCTTCCTCCTTAGCCACAACCATTCGCTGGCTCGTTCTGCTGCCCGAGACACGTTACTTACCGCAAGTTTCAGGCTCTGTTCCTGAATGCCCAACTCAGTCAGTAGACCAACGACAGACGTTGCCACAAACCCACGACAGCTTACCTCTACAGGCTACACCCGAGCCCTCCAACCTTGCTGCTCTGCCTCTGCTGCCATCTCAGCATACCTAGCTTTTTTGCGCTCACAAGCCTCTTCAACACAATCCTCCCAGGGGAGCGTAAGCTCAATAGAATAACTATCCTCTGTATCCCAGACCACAGCACCATGTCTGGGCGTAGCCTGCTGCTAACTATGTATGCTGGGACAACCAGCTGCTGATTCAAATCAGTAATCAGCTCCCAGGCCCCGCCTACACTTAGCTGCTCTGCGTGGTGCCTGCTCTTAAATGATCTAACCTTTTCTCCCTCGCGTACAAATTTAATGAGCCTAGCCTCCCGATTACCATCTACAGAATTTATTTCTAATCACTTTTCTTCCACTGCTGCTGCCAAACATTTCAACACCTGGTTATGACGCCAAGTGTATCGCCCCTGGGAGAGACTAACCTTACACCCTGATAATATGTGTCGAAGTGTGCCCACCCCAAAACACAATGGGCAGGCAGCGTCCTCGCCCAACCATTGCTTTAAGTTCTGGGGAGATGGTAGCACATCATATGTAGCCCCTATCATAAATCTAATTCTACTAGCCTCAATGCTCCACAACTCTCTCCACTTCAACGTTCTTCGTTCAACGTTTTCTCAATTCACCCACTGCCGTTGCTTTACCTGTGACACTGCTTTGGCATGCCTTACTACCTCCTCTTGCCTATGTATTTCTTCTACTATCAATTTCCTCTTTTCTACAACTGATGCCTTGCTCCACACCGGTTTTCCTACACACAACCCTAAGGCTCCATGCCCATGCTGCACCCGACCTATGATATCCCTATGACGAAGGGCTACCTGTGCTTGCTGCACTGCCTCCTTTGGGTTCCACTTCCTCCCTGGCCTAACCATGGGTGCCACACTCCTAACCACAGACTCCTTTGACTGGGTGAGTGTCAAAGGACTCCGTGGTTCGGATTCCAGAAACTGGAGTTGTGCCGGAAGTCGGAGGTGAAGAGGGTGAAGAGGAATGGAGACAAGACAGTACCCTGGGGCACTCCTGTGCTGTACGCCATGGCCTCAGAAACACAGCCCTCCACCCTGACATACTGCGGCCGTCCTGTGAGGTAGTCCAAGATCCAGGCAGTGATGTCAGTGTGAAGTTGCATACTCAGGAGCTTGTCCTTAAGGATGGTGGGTTGGATGCTGTTAAAAGCACTGGAGAAGTCAAATAAGCTGACTCTCACAGTGATTCCTGCACCCTCCAGATGTGTCAGGGCCCTGTCAGTGAGGAATATGATTGCATCCTCCACACCGATGTGCTGCCTGTATGCAAACTGCAGAAGGTCCAGGCAAGCGGATAGCCGTTCCTTCAGGTGCTGGAGTACAAGTGTCTCAAATGACTTCATGACATTTGACATTAGTGCCACAGGCCTGTACGCATTGAGAACACTTGGACGTCCTTTCTGAGGTACTGGGACAATGCAGGGGGTCTTCCAGAGGTCAACCATCTTAAGCAGCCTCAGAGAGAGGTTGAAGAAGTGCTGGAAGACTCCAGCAAGCTGCCCAGCACACACATTGAGGATCCTGGGGCTGATTTTATCTGGCCCACTGGCTTTGTTCTGTTCTATAGGGGATTGGGGGGCTGTTTGTGGGCGGGCTGCTGATGGGCGGGGTGGAGGCAAGGTGTTGATGATGGGGGGGGGAGTTAGAGCCTACAGCAGAGATGTGATGGGTGAGAGGGCTCTCTACTTACTATTAATAAGGCCTTTGATGTCCTTGTCAATCCATTTCTTGTCATTACTGAAACAACAGACCTTTTTGGATGGAACTATGTTGTCCTCGCAGAACTGAATATTGTCAGTTATACAACGAGACAGACCCTCAATGTCGTCATCGAAGTCTTCTTCAAAAAGACTCCAGTCTGTGACATTGAAGCACTCCTGCAATGCCTCCTCTATGGCTTTGGACGAGACCATTAAAGATCTGGTGCTGGCTAACCGCCGCTTCACCATCGGTGTGTAAGTGGAGTACAGGTGTACCAGGTTATGGTCCAAGTCGCCCGGAGAGGGCTTGTACGCATCCCTCACATGGGCATACAGGAGGTCCAGCGTTTTGTTGATGACGTTACTGGCGCTGCTGTAGCCGCAGAAAGGGGAACCTAAGTAAGCACCAGGATGGTGTGTGAGAACTCAAGCAAAAGGTAGTCGGGGTGAAGTCCAACCGCCATGAGCTCCACATCAGGGATGCACATAGAGACCTTCACGGTGATATGGCCGGGATTTCACCATTTACTGTTACTGTTTCCCCTGGTGGGTGCTCCTCCATATCTCCCCAGGTATGCGCACAGCAGGGGGTCCAGCTCTTTCCTTGAGTTGAAGGAGTTCCTCCTGAGTATGTGATAATTTTTATCTTTTTTATCCAATGTTTCAAGGACGACACTGGTTCATACAACACTGTGTGCTGGAAAAACAGTGTCCAGTCTCAGACGCAAAAGAGGAGTGGATAGGAAAATAAATAAATATTGAAAGTGAAGGAAGAGAGGTAGAAATAGTTGGAGCTGCTGCAACAGGCTGCCAACTTCCAGCGCCATCTTGAAAAAAAAAAAGAAATTGATTTCTCTTGAAAAGCTCCACATCTACGCCCTTGCCTCTTATCTATTTTCAAATTTAAGTTTTGTACAACTGTATTTCAATCAAAATTCAAGAGTCTCTCGAAATATAGGGCCACAGTTAGCTTGTCCATCGATCAAAATGCTATTAATGTATCTCTTTATCTCTTGCTCTCTTTCTGTCATTCTCTCTCTCAATGTCTCTGTCTCTCTAACACCACACGCAAACACTCTTAGCTATCCCTCCTGTCCGATGATGATGCTTGCTCCAAGGGGTTGGAGGGTGGGTGGGTCAATGACGATAATGCAACTTCTAGCCATCCAGAGTTTAGGGGAGCAGACAATTTTCTGACCACCTTTTCAAGGTCCTTCCCCATCGTGGGTGACCAGTGTGGCGCTACTCAGACGAGGTGAAAGCTGCCGCGGTGATGCACTGCCCCATCCCGCAACACAATGACCATCACTCCACTGCCGCCTGTGTGCATGGTTTGGCTAGGCACGCCCGGCCACATCCTTGACCTATGCCTGCCTCCGTTCCACATCACCACAGGGCTTTTGGGGATGAAGGGGAGGGGGGTGAATGGATGGACCAAGGAGCCTGCTCAAGGGAAGAGTTTAAGGTGGGGGTGGGGGTGTGGGTGCGCAGTCCTCATTCCCACCGTTCTTCGCTCTCGCATCGTAGCTTCGGGTGGTATGAGATACTCACGACAACCTTCACTCTGAATTGAGCTTCAGGGGACTGCCGGTCGTCAGGTCTGCTGGGCCCCACCTATAGCCTGTCCCTGTCTGCAGATTTGTGTTCAGGGTTTACTCACCTAGCCATCGTACCTTCCCGGATTTACCTATGTAGCAGTGGGGCAGTGGTTGGCACAGACAGCTCTATGGACCACTGCAGCTTTGAGATCTCTTACTAATTCAGCCTGTGGTCGAAAGGCCCCAGTTTCTGTGAGCTGCCACAAGGAGGCATATTGAGAGTCAAGGTGAGCAGGAGGGTATGAGACAACAGAACACCTTCTAAATGCTTCCTGGACCAACTGATATGTGCCTTCCATTCTTTTTGAATACTAAAATGAAGATATATTAACTTATTTAATGTTCAAGTTATTTTGATTTAATCATGTGTCTCTTGCTCTCCCACAGAAAAATGCACTAACAATACATATTGACATCCTCTGGTGCCTTTAGTGCAGCAATTAACATCTCACTGACATTTGATTCTCCAGCTGTGGTATACAGACTAAGAGAAATGTGAGGAGAATAAATGAGTTCAAATCCATCAATGATTCAAACACTTAACTCACTTCTATTTTTTCCTCCTTACTGGTAACCATGTGTGTGTGTGTGTGTGTGTGTGTGTGTGTGTGTATGTGTGTGTGTGTGTGCATGGACCTTTATTATCTCTACGCATAAAAGAAAATTTCATGTTTCCATTAAGTTACAAAATACTGCGCAGGACCAAATTGAAATGATGCGCTCTATGCACCCACCCATCTTTCTCTCTCTCTCTCTCTGTCCCTCACTTTCTCTCTCTCTCTGTCTCTCTCTCTTTCTCCTTCTCTCTATCTCCCTTTCTCCCTCTCTGTCTCTCACTTTTCAAAAGTGAAGAAACACCTGTCTGCCAGATCATTTAATGATCGGTCTGTGCTGTGGAGCTCTCAAACCAGTAAAACCGTTTGAATACACTCAGCAGCCCGGAGATAATCCTGAATTATCACATCAACTTTGTGTCTGTCTGTGTGTCTGTCTTTGCTTATGTGTGCATGTGTGTCTTTATTTTAACCAATGCCAATGTAGGGCGAAATAAGGAACGATGAAAAATTAGTGCAGGTCAGTGTTGCATGAAAATAAAAAACAATTTACCCTCAGATTCATGCATCACCAGCATGTAAGAGATCCCCCAAACCAACTGAATATTTGCATCAATATGCGTTCAATAGCCTGTTGAGTGCATGTTGCTTTTAGTCTTTTCCTTCTTTTTAGACTTCAAAAACTGGTGATGAAATTTGTTTCACAGACAGACACGCACACACACACATGCACATATCTAAAATGAATGGTTTAATTGGATCCTTTGTACATTGGGAGCTACACTCTCTAGTTTCTCATACATTAGTGAATATGAGGCTACATTCAGGACAAATGCTGACAGGAAGACCCAAAGAAAGTTTTGAAGGTAAGGAGGTAATCTGTTTTTGTCAACTGCATTTAGTCTAAAATCACATGGCTGTGGGCTAATGGACTGTTGCTAACTCCTCTGACAGAGATATAAAATGTTGGGATGACAGACGAAGAGATATAAAAGTGTGAATGAATCAGAGTTGTTGGGTATGAAAAGGCTGACAATGTATGTGGGAGAGAGAAGGGGGTTTCTACTGCATGTGGGATGAAGTTACTTTGCCTCTTTTGTGTCATCTCCATTCTTTGTCAGGCACCCCCCCAACAGATGCACATGTCACCAGATTGACATTTCAACCTCCGATGTCCCAAGAACACATTCTCAATGCTCAACATTTCCATCACTTGGCTATGTTGTGTACTTACCTAATTCAAGGACACTTTTTTATTCCCTTCCCTGGCTTAGTGATTTATTTTGTTTTGTTTTTTGTATTCCTCTGCTTGTTTTCTTTTCCTGGAAGTTATAAAATCAAGCTCACGATGCTTAACACTTGAGAGGCAAATAGCATTCAATTGCTCTGAACTTGCGGTTGCACCACTTTAGAAAAATAGTTCCTTTATCATCGGAGCTTTTCAGTTATGTTAATTTTCATTTTCATTGTTTTTTGGAATCAGTAGGAACCATAAACAGTGTTACGTCTCCGAGATCTGCGCCTGCTCCTTCCCTGCCACATTCCCCTCTCATTCCAGAGACTGTTGCTGATGGCGCAGAGATCTCTGCCCAAGTGAGGCGGGCCCTCCAGCATCGGCAATGAGCAGAGTGGAGTGATACTACACACCCATCTCCAATTCCGCAATTACCACCACTCTTAGCTAGATCTTTCCATGGTGTCCTTGGAAACAAACCCCAGGATTGTTAATCTCAAGCAAAGTTTAGTTGTCCATTGGCATTGTCCAGTAGTAAGTGCCTTCTGAGGCATTACTGTGTTTTTTGTCTCCTGCATGGCTGTGTTTGGCTTCAAAGACATCCAAAGTTCAACATCCAGCCCAGCATTCTCGACAGATGAAGCCAAGGTGGTATACATTACTACCCACACCACCAGGGAAGCACTCCAGCGGATACAATCCTACTTGAGTGCAAGGCTCCTGAACTGAAAGCAGGAAGCTGGCACAATTTCCAACAATGCTGTTGAGTTCTGCACTCTTGCAATCAGCACAAAAGAAATGAAGGATGGACTGGTAAGGGACAAGCCTTCCGACTTCAACACTCTTTTCAGCCTGGCTACCGATGTTGACCAAAACGCTTCTGTGAGGCAATGGAAGTGGGGATGATGTGCCTGACTGCTGCCACCAAGATGTACCAGAGCAAAGGGGGTCTACTCCTGTACTGTGGACAAGCGGGTCACTCCAGAAGAAGCTGTCCCTCGTTGCCAAGGGAAATTTTCATTGACATCCAGTTCGCTGCTATGACTGATGTGGAGTCTTCAGGCCGGGGTGTAGTCCCATCCGGGATCTTGTCTTGCTTCAGCAAAAACTGTAGGTTTTAGCTAAATATCTAACAGCTAGGAATAGAGACCAAAAATGTTAAGCAATGAGTTGAACTGAAGGAAGCCCCGGAGTCCAGCACAGTTGAGTTTAAAGAGCTTTATTCTTTATGAAGATGAGCAGCCCTAGTTGCCTTTACAACACCACCTCTTTTTTGGGTGGCATTTATCCTCATACGTGAGCATCTAGTCACACCTTTTGTTCTTTTTAGCTGCCTGCTAGTGCCTTCCTTTTACCATTAGCAGTTGTCCTTTGGTCGTATTGGAGTCTGCGTATTCTAGGTTTGGCCCTTTGAGGTCAATTACTTCGATGGTAAACATGGATTTACTTGTGACACATTTCCCTTTTGTTATTTTTCTTCTGTGTATAGCTTTTAATGGTGTCCTATTCTCTCTTTAAAATTATTGGCTTGGCTTTCCTGCCCCCCAACAAAGGCATTTTCATCTCGGGTGTCTACATTCTTTACTTAGATTTATTTATTTATTTATTTATTTATATATTTTTTTTTTACCAGCAACAAAGAGCCCTTTTAAAGTTAAGCAAGAAGTAACTTACTCCTTAACCCTGTCCTGGCAAAGTAATAAATCATGCAATGAGAACACACTTTTCAACCTCCATAAAAAACAATTTTAGACACCACAACCATTCAGAGGAGATGCGCTTTTTGGTGTTGATCACCCAATGCCCTTATTCTACGTCCTGGCTGGCAATAGATGTCCCCATATGGATTTGGGCCTGATGGCATTCTCTAGAGCACTGCTTTCTATGCCCGTTGCCTCTGCCCTGCCCATAGCTCCTGCCGTCCTTTACTATTCCCACCCGACTTGGGGGAGGCTTTCAGTAATGACCCCCCCACCCCCACCCCCCCTCGGCCCCCGCATATCCGTGGTACAGATACATGAGGGAGATGAGTTGAAGATTGCTTTCAAGACCCCACTGTCAAAACCTTGTCATGCCCTTTGGCCTCACAAACACCCCTACTGCCTTGATTAAAGACTTGCTCAAGAACATGCTGGACATCTACGTGGTAGTGTACCTTGACGACATCCTTGTAGTGTCCAGGAGAGTCGAGGAGCATGTCCAGCATCTTTGCGAGGTCATCCATTGACACCAGGAGAACCGCCTTTTCATTTAGGCAGAAAAATGCACCTACCGCGCCTGCTGATTTTCCGGGGCTAATCATGGAGAGTGGACATACTGACACCAGGAAGATCCTGGCAAGCATTGACTGGCCCAAGCCTTATAATGGGAAGCCGCTGCAAAGTTTCCTGGGTTTTGCCAATTTCTACTAGCACTTTGTCGGGAACTGCAGCCAGAGCCACAGCCCTCACCGTCCTTCCATCGTCCCTATCCCCATTTTTCTGGACCACAACAGCCAGTGTGGTGTTTGAAAATCGCCTATGTGAATGAATATTTTTTTACTCAATGCATTATTTATTACTTCTCCAAAACAGAGTATATTGTGACATCAATCTTCATTATTATCACTGACCATCTTGGGGATGGAGCAAAGAGGGCTGTTGCCCAGTAAAGGAAATAACCCAAAAAGACAGGTGCCTGAGCAAGAATAACAACACTTGAAGGAAATACCTTTGGGGGGGGGGGGGCAGGAAAGTCTCCCCAAACATTTCTATTGTAAAGAAAGAACAGGACACCATTAAAAATATGCAGAAGAAAAATGACAACAAAATAAGATCAAAGGGAAATTGCTGACACCACTGAAAAACATCTTACAGCGTGTGATGAGTCATGATTCCTGAAGCTCTACACCCAAAATTAAGTTGGCACAAATATGACTGTAGAACAGCTGATGATGGTAAAAGGAAGGCAAATAACATCGGCTGAATAACATCGCCGCTACCCCATCCCCGACATTCAAGACTTCTCCATGCGGCTGTCAGACGCTACTATTTTTTCCAAGATGGATCTGTTGCTTGGTTATCACCAGGTGCCCGTGCATGCGGAGGACGTGCCCAAGAACATGGTGGGCTGTTTGGACTTTTCAAGTTACTGCGCATGCCTTTTGGCTTGAAGGGTGCTGCTCAGACCTTTCAGAGACTGATGGACTCGGTGCTGCGTGACCTCGTTTGTTTTCGTTTACCTTGACGATATACTGGTGGCCAGTCCATCTGCTGACGAGCACCTGGAGCACCTGACACAGGTTTTCCGTCATCTGGACAAACACAGGCTTATAGTCAACCCAGCTAAATGTCAGTTTGGGCAGTCGGTGATTGACTTCCTGGGTCATCACTTTTCACTGCAGGGTGCAGTTCCATTGCCTGCAAAGGTGCAAGGGATGACTGCCTTTTCCCGCCCGGCCTCAGTCAGGGCATTGCAGGAGTTCTTGGGCATGGTGAACTTCTACAACCGTTTCCTCCCTCACGCTGGCCACCTCCTTCAGCCACTCTAAGGGGGCCTGGCGTCCATCTGTAGGAGTGACATTGTCGACTGGACTCCAGTGTGAGTTCAGGGGCTCAGCACACCCTTGCTAACGCAAACCTTCTGGCCCGTCCAGCACCCGACGTGCCCGCAGCGTTGATAGCCGACGTGTCTGTCATCGCCGTTGGGGTCAGTAATGACAACTAGGAATTATTGGACCAAGTACCAGTCCTGGCATTGTCACAACACAGAACCTCATGAAATTCGTACAACCCATCCAAATTAAGCTTCAACTGAACTTCGTCATACCTTTTAAAGGGCAATATCCGCTGAGACAACATGCTGTGATTAAGAAATTAAGAGCCATGGGGATTCCAATAGTGATAATGGGGCTTTGATTTGTTCTGTGAGAACTCATGAAGACTAAAGAATATACACTCACCGGACACTTTATGAGGTACACCTGTCCAACTGCTCGTTAACACTTAATTTCTAATCAGCCAATCACATGGCGGCAACTCAGTGCATTTAGGCATGTAGACATGGTCAAGACAATCTCCTGCAGTTCAAACCGAGCCTCAGTATGAGGAAGAAAGGTGATTTGAGTGACTTTGAACGTGGCATGGTTGTTGTTTGCCAGAAGGGCTGGTCTGAGTATTTCAGAAACTGCTGATCTACTGGGATTTTCACGCACAACCATCTCTAGGGTTTACAGAGAATGTTCCGAAAAAGAAAAAATATCCAGTGAGCGGCAGTTCTGTGGGCGGAAATGCCTTGTTGATGCCAGAGGTCAGAGGAGAATGGCCAGACTGGTTCGAGCTGATAGAAAGGCTGAACGCACAGTACGTCGAACTTTGAGGCAGATGGGCTGCAGCAGCAGAAGACCACACCGGGTGCCACTCCTTTCAGCTAAGAACAGGAAACTGAGGCTAAAACTTGCACAAGCTCATTGAAATTGGACAATAGAAGATTGGAAAAACGTTGCCTGGTCTGATGAGTCTCGATTTCTGCTGCAACATTCGGATGGTAGGGTCAGAATTTGGCATCAACAACATGAAAGCATGGATCCATCCTGCCTTGTATCAACGGTTCAGGCTGGTGG
>CAAKHD010038101.1:0-35577 GCA_901007705.1 Fistularia tabacaria
GATGGACTCATTCCTGATCCTATCCATCCTCGTCACTCCCAAAGAGAACTCAACATCTTCATCTCTGCAATGTCCAGCTCTGCCTCCTGTCTTTTGTTCAGTGCCACTGCGTCCAAACCATGCAGCACCGCTAGTCTCACTGCTGTCTTGAACACCTTTCCTTTCATTCTGGATGATATTTTCCTATCACATAGTACCCCTGAAACTATTCTCCAACCATTCCAGCCTGCTTGAACCCATTTCTTAACCTCTTTTCCACACTCTCCGTTGTTCTGGACTGTTGACCCTAAGTACTTAAAATCCTTCAACTTCTTGATCTCCAAACCCTGTCACCATTCCACCTGGTTTCCTCTCATTAACAAACATACAGTCTATTCAGTCTTGCTGCAACTAACCTTCATTCATCTCCTTTCCAAAGCATACCTCCAACTGTCAAGATTTTCCTCAAACTGTTCACTGCTCTCACTTCACATCACAATGTCATCTGCAAACATCATGGTCCATGGAGATTCCTGTCTAACCTCATCTGTCAACCTGTCCATCACCACTGAAAATAAGAAGGGGCTCAGAGCTGATCCCTGATGAAGCCCACCTCCACCTTGAACTTCTCTGTTACACCTACAGCACACCTCACCACTGTCTCACAGCTAACATACATGTCCTGCACCAGTCTAACATACTTCTCTGCCACTCCAGACTTCTTCATACAATACCAGAGTTCCTCTCTTGGCACCCTGTCGTATGCTTTTTCTAGGTCTACAGAATCACAATGCAACTCCCTCTGACCTTTTCTGTACTTCTCTATTAGCATCCTCAGAGCAAATACTGTATCTGTAGTACTCTTTCTTGGCATGAAACCATACTTCTGCTCACAAATGCTGACTTCTGCTCTCAGTCTACTTTTTACTACTCTTTCCTATAACTTCATTTTATGGCTCATCAACTTTATTCCTCTATAATTACCGCAATTCTGCACATCCCCCTTATTCTTTAAAATGGGCTCCATCACTTTTCTTCAGCATTCCTCAGGCATCTTCTCACTCTCTAAGATCCTGTTGAATAATATAGCCAGAAACTACCGCTGCCTCTCCTAGACACTTCCATACCTCCACAGGTATATCATCAGGAACAACTGCCTTTCCATTCTTCATCCTCTTCAATGCCTTCGTCATTTCACTTTTACTAATCTCTGCTACTTTGTGGTCTACAATGGTAATCCTCTTCTACCCTTCCCTCTCTTTCATTTTCCTCATTCATCAGCTCTTAAAAGTACTCTCTCCATTTTACCATCACTCTTCTAGCATCCGTCAATACATTTCCCTTTCTATCCTTAATCATGCGGATCTGCTGTACATCCTTTCCATCTCTATCTCTCTGTTTTGCCAACCTGTATAAATCATTCTCTCCCTCTTTACTGTCCAACCAAGCATACAAGTCATCGTACGCCCTTTGTTTTGCCTTTGCTACCTCTATCTTTACCCTACACTGCATCTCCCTGGACTCATGTCTGTTCTCTTCAGTCCCCTCAGTGTCCCACTTAGTCTTTGCTAACCACCCTTTTCTTGATACACTCCTGCACTTCCTCATTCCACCACCAGGTCTCCTTATCTACCTTTATTCCAGACGACACACCAGGTAATCTCCAAACTGTCTCCTTGATCACAATAGCTGTAGTTGCCCAGTCATCTGGAAGCCCCCCCTGACCACCCAAAGCCTTTCTCAACTCCTCCCTGAAAACCATACAACACTCCTCCCTTTTTCAGCTTCCACCACTTTGTCCTCTGTTCTGCCTTTGTCCTCTTGATCTTCCTTGTCACCAGAGTCATCCTGCAGACCACCATCCCATGCTGTCTGCCTACACTCTCACCTACAACTGCTCTGCATTCACTTATCTCTTTCAGATTACGTTGTCTATACAAGACGTAGTCTACCTGCGTGCTACTACCTCCGCTCTTATACGTTACCTTATGGTCCTGTCTTTTCTGGAAAAAAATATTCACAACAGCCATTTCCATCCTTTTTGCAAAGTCTACCACCATCTGTCCCTCTGCGTTCCTATCCTATATACCTGCCCATCACTTCTTCATCACCTCTGTTGCCTGCACCAACATGTCCATTGAAGTCTGCCCCAATTACCACTCTCTCCTCTCTTGGGATATTCTACATCACTTCATCTAACTCATTCCAGAATGTCTCCTTCTTCTCTCACTCACATCCCACCTGTGGAGCATAGTCACTAACAACATTGAACATCACACCTTCAATGTCCAGTTTCAGACTCATAAGTCTATCTGACATTCTTCTCACCTCCTGAACATTCCTAACAAACTTTTTTTGGGAAAAAGTTTTACACCGGATTCCCTTCCTGATGCAACCCTCTGCATTTATCCGGGCCTGGGACCAGCTCAGGGAGACACTGGCCTATGCCCCCCCAAGGCTGGCTCGAGGAGACACTGGCCTGTGCTGCCCTGAGGCATTGTCCGTGTAAGTTATTTGCTTTTAGTTATTGGGCTGTTCATGAAACTGTTTTTTTTTAAATCATACAAAAATAAGGATTACAAGATTATTTGCAAACCATAAATAATGATATTTGCAGATGCTTTATGCTATTACTTAGCTTTTGCCTGGCCCTTTAGAAGGATCTCATTTCTTAATTTTATTTTTGTCAATTAAAATTGTAAAAACCAATGTTTGTTGATTATGTTCATGGTCACAAGAGTCACTGTTCCCCATGTAACACGATTGAGCAATGATCTATTTTTGTATCTCTTTTCTTTTTTCATACAGCCAAAAATCCCATCAGTTAAATGTTAGAGCCCTTTTTTATCATGTTTTCTTATTTTTCCTTTGTGGTTATTTATCATTTGGAAAAGCTCAGCTGGTTTGAGTTTCAGCCTGCACTGATATGGTTCAGGTAACACTACCATCCCGATTTTAAAATTGGGATCAATACAGCATGTCTGTCTATTAATCTTTTTTATTCAAACAGGAAGTCCTCCTCCAACCTTATAGTTGAAGTTTGAATGTAAAAAAAAGAAATAGTTTCAGCACATATTCATAAAAAAGCTCTATTTTCCCAACCTATCAATGGCATTCAGTACATGTATTCATAAAAGACACAATGAACATGTGACACATTTAGCCATGGGCCCGTTGGGTTCACAACTCCATTCATGCCTGGAAGCAGTAATACAGAGAAGCAGCTGACAGCCATATGTCATGCTGCATTTAGATGAGAATTTTTATATTCCTTTTGTTGTTGGACATATCGTGCTCTTTGTTTATTGGACAGGCAAACAAAGGACAGAGACAGATTGCTTTCGAAAACCTCAAATCATGTCACAACATAACTTGAGCTGATGCTCTGTGATATAAGATAAATGTCATGTGGCTGATGTACATCTTGAAATGTTACATTTGGGGATTTGTTTTAAATTCCTCAAGAGAAAAATGAATTATTATACTTACAGCTGAAAGACTATATTTGCTGCAATAATAATCTTCCAATGTCACCTTGCCTTTGCTGGCTGAAAACATAAAGTGGGGTGCTATCATCTGCACTGGCTTCTGACTGATTTCCAGGTTGCACACAAACCACATTTGGTTTCGTTGAAGATAATAGAAAGACTGGCATAAAGCAAATTACTGTAGAGTCCGCCCACAGACTTCCATCTGCATCATTGCTACATTTAAGCTTCAGTGGGTTTGTAGTATAATCATGTGGAGTGAAGCAGCAACCAAGGCTGTCCACTGAAATTTATGTTATTAGTCTTTACTGTAATCTACTGGCATTATAAGTTTTCCCCTCGACGTAAACAGGCAAGTATTTGCATATCAGCAAAAAGCCTCCACTCACAGGAGGAGATATTTAGCAGTGAATGGAAATGCACCCTGCAGGTAAATGCAGGATGTGATTGACCTTTGATTTGTGGAATATTTTAAGAAATACTCTCGGCAAGAGGTGGTATTTTTGCTTTGAAAATGTTATATTTCAATATGACAAAAGAGGTATTCAGTTTCCCTTATTTGTCCTCATGCAGAATTACAATAAACTGCTGACCCTTATTTGTGTACTTGAATATCTAAAGGTTGACAAAAAGTTTCCGTTTCTTATTAGGAACGCAATGGAGCAATTTAGAACTGGAAACTTCAAAAATTATTTCTAATGATTAATAGTGAAATTTAGAATATGAAGTGAAAAAGATAAAGACAATCCAGGACACCTCAAGAAGTCCTGTGTCAATTTTTTAGAAGTCCTGGTCTGCCACAAGGAACAGATCCATCCATCTATTCATCCATCATCTGCCGCTTATCCTGCACTCTGGGTCGCGGGGGATGCTGGAGCCAATCCCAGCTGTCATCCGGCGAGAGGCGGGGTATGCAATAAACTGGTTGCCAGTCAATTGCAGGGCCACATATACAAACAGACAATCATTCACTTACTCACTCATTCGGGGCAATTTTCCCATTTTTTTTTCCAATTAACCTGCTGCATGTTTTTGGACTGTGGAAGGAAACCGGAGAACCCGGAGGAAACCCATGCAGACACGGGGGGGACATGCAAACTCGAAGCTGAAATGTGAACGACTTCGCCACCGTGCCGCCTGGAGCAAATACATTTACATCGATTTTGAGCGTTCATCAGTTTTATCTGAATACAGACAATCTTCTATTCCTTTCGGCTTTTCCCTTTCAGGGGGCGCCACAGCGAATCAACCTTCTCTATCTAACCCTATTCTCTGTATCCTCCTCTCTCACGCCAACTACTTTCATATCTTCTCTGACTACATCCATAAATCTTCTCTTCGGTCTTCCTCTAGACCTCCTGCCTGGCATCTCCAATTCCACCATCCGTCTACCAATATAGTCCCTACCCGTCCTCTGCACATGACCGAACCATCTCAGTCTGGCTTCTCTGACCTTCTCTCCAAAACATCTAACGTGCTGTTCCTCTGATGGACTCATTCCTGATCCTATGCATCCTCGTCACTCCCAAAGAGAATCTCAACATCTTCATCTCTGCGACCTCCAGCGCTGCCTCCTGTCTTTTTTTCAGTGCCAATGTCTCCAAACCATACAACATCGCTGGTCTTACCACTGTTTTGTAAACCTTTCCTTTCATTCTAGATGATATTCATCTGAATACAGACAATGTGGCCCAAAAATATCCAAGTCTGCTTCTCTATAATTAACTTCCAATCATAACTGTGACTCTTTAAAAAGAGTTCCATATGACACACTCTCAATTTAGTATTCAGACCACCTCCCAGATGAACCTAGCTGAGTTCAACAGCACCTCATATTACATCCCCTATCATAGCTGTTAAAATATATCAACAGCTCTGAATAAAACTGAACATGATAATACTCATCAAGGCTGGATTTACAGCATGGCTGTTATACTGCTTTACTCAAACTGCCTAAAAAGTCTGGTGGTATACTATAGGGTGTGTATACACTAACCTTCTATTTTATTTGGCAAACCTTGATTGAACTAATGCAGTTTGATACAAGAGCCGCGAAATAAATCACCCCTTCATGGAGATTATAACGTTCAAACTCTTACTGAATGAAAGAGAAAGGTGATGATTTATTTGAAAGATCATTTTGGGAGCTATAATTTAGGACACCGTTGAACCAAGGACTTAAATATGGCCCTGGCCTTTGCTCCATAGATCACCACCATAGCAACTGCACCGTCACTGTTATGTCGATGTATAATATATTGCAGAATCATCTGAAAAAATGCCAATATATATATATATATATACATAAGCAAACAATATCCGAAATAAATAATTATATGAATATATATCTGATGAAGGCAGAGTTACAGACATTGATTTAACTTGTTAGATATGCTCATTTGATTAATTGGGTCTTAACTCATTTGGTATCTAAATCGATAAGATTTGAATCTTATTTCACATCTTTTCTCAGGTATTTGCTAAATTAGGCGTCATTGGTTGAAGTCCATGATGGTCTTGCTCTAACACCTGACCATGTAGACCATTGACACCGAACGCCCCAAAATTCCTAACTTAGGGGCTTTATTGTCAAAATAAATAGAAGCCTTGGTTCTGATACTGCACGGCTGTTAGATATCCAGACTGGAAAATAATGTGTGATTAAGCACCAATACTCTCCCTTAGTGCTGCTCAGTGGTGTTTTTAATAGTATAAAACATGGAATTACAAAAAGCATTTGGGGGCCAAACCAAACGCAACCTGGTTGCATTTAGTTGTTACCCAGATATAATGACTGGAGGATGTAGAAACAATTGAACACTAGGTGATATTTTAACTTAATTCAGCGTCACTACCGGGGAATCACAATGTAAGTCCGGACAAACCGGGACTTTATTTTGTGCAGTGAAAAGTGTCCCGTTAAAAAATTAATGTAAGCTGAAATCATCTAAAAATGTCAACTTTAAACCCAAATTAAAGCTGGATTATCATATTTATGATACTTGTAATCCAATTGAGAATTGATTCTGTCCATAACTTTTATGGACAGAATTTCTGGGCGCAGCCAAGGTGTTGGGGGATCTGGTCTGGTGGCCACAGGATCAAGTCTCTGCTTTTTGCAGGTGATGTGGTCCTGTTGGCCCCATCAGGTCATGATGTCCAGCTCTCACTGGAGCGGTTCGCAGCCGAGTGTGAAGCGGCAGGGATGAGGGTCAGCACCTCCAAATCCGAGACCATGGTGCTCAACCAGAAACAGGTGGAGTTCCCCCTCTGGGTTGGAGAAGAGGTCATGTCCCAAGTGGAGGAGTTCAAATATCTCAGGGTCTTGTTCATAAGTGAGGGAAGGATGGAGCGGGAGATCGACAGGCGGATCAGCTGACGTCTGCAGTGATGCGGACTCTGAACCAGTCTGTCCCGGTGAAGAAGAAGCTGAGCCAGACGGTGAACTTCTCAATTTACCAGTTGATCTAAGTTCCTCCCCTCACCTATGATTACAAGCTGTGGGTGGTGACCAAAAGAATGAGATTGCGGATACAAGCGGCCGAAATGAGTTTTCTCCACAGGTTCTCCCTTAGAGATAAGTTGAGAAGTTCGACCATCCGGGAGGAACTTGGAATAGAGCCGTTGCTCCTCCACATAGAGAGGAGTCAGATGAGGTGGCTCGGGCATCTGGCAAGGATGCCTCCTGGACACCTCCCGGGGGAGGTATTCTGGGCATGTCCATCTGGGAGGAGGCCACGGCGAAGACCCAGGACATGGTGGAGAGACTATGTCTCCAGGCTGGCCGCGGAGCGCCTTCGGGTCTGCCCAGAAGAGCTGGATCATGTGGCTGAGGAGAGGGAACTCTGGACCTCCCTGCTCAAGTTGCTGCCCCTGCGACCCGATCAGGGATAAGCGGAAGAAGATGGATGGATGGATGGATAATCCAATTGAGGGTCTATCAAGTTGAATCTATAGATTACCATCCTTACATCGTGTCACTGTATCTCAGACTGAATTCCATTTGGTTGGTGAAAACATTCCAGTTGGCATCAATCATTCCATTAGATATGGACAGATACACCTGCCTCGGCCCAGTCAGGGGGTCGTTAGCAATTTGCAGCCAAGCACTGGAGACAGTGGTGTGACAATCTTCATTTGCTGAGCTTTCAAAGTGTCCTAATGTAATTTAAAACAGCATCAGCCCTCTTATGGCTAGACTGAAAAACGGTCACACCCAGTGTATGAGCACACACATGCATTTACATGGGCAAAGACACATATCTCTTGCCCAGGAAAACATTTTCAATGTTAACTTCCTCTTAATAGATACTTTTTTCTACACTAAACAAAATATGATTTACACATATTTGTGTGCTTGTGTGTGCATGTGTATGAGAAAAATAGCATTTTTGAAACAGAATGATTCAAACACACCAGAGTTGGGTTATTTTTTCAAAGTAATATTAGCATATTGATGCGCTTTCTCCCACAGACTCCTCTCAACATTTTGTTTCAGTGGAGTTAATCTATGAACATTTTAACAAAGGGCTATGGCCAACACATAATTCATACAGTATTTACACCAATGAAAAGCAGATAAAGCTAATTTATAGACACTAAAGTATGGTTTAGTATTGGCTGCATTACCGTAAAGGGTAAAACAGACAAGTAACAGGTGAATGCTTTGGATGTTTTGTTGAACAGCATTTGGCAAAGTGAACCTGGCCATATAATGTTATCCACACCAAAATCTATTCAGCCCCAGTCTGAGTACCATTGAACTATTACCTTGCATGCCATATTCAGTCCTCTATCAATCCCAAGCCAATGCATATGCAAGCCTCTTTGAACTGCCAATGAGTGCATTTAGTTGTCAAATACCTTTAAGCCGAAACCACAGTATATATTACCGGGGGATGCCAACTGTGTGAGACACTTCGGATGAGAGAAACCGCATCAAGTGCCAAGTGAAGTGTCAAATATCAAGAGTTCTGCAGGGAGGGTAACATGATTTTGAAATTGACGGGTGGATCGGTGCAACACCCACAGAGATGGAGGCACTGCAAAGGTTTGGAGATAGCTAAGGGGGATAGGTGTGGGTAGGAGTTGTGAGTAGAGCCTCTGCTCATTTGGCATCAATTGAGATGGTTCACCTGTGGGACAAGCATGCCTTCTGGGCACTTGCAGTTAGAGGAGTTGCAAAGCCATGTGGTGGGGGGCCATAGAATACTCTGGAGGGATTGTACAAGCTATCTGACCAGGGAAAATTTTGGACTCTGGCAGGTGAAGTGCATTGCTGGTTGAATACAGTCTACTGGCTCCACAACCCGGGGTTCACTGTGTAAGAATGACTTCAGAACCCTGTGCATCCGCGCTATAGCAACTGAAGCCTTTTAAACAAGAAGACTGAGAGATTTAATATGTGGACAATCTCAATGTTTTTGGAACATTATAAAATATAATGAAATATTATATAATGTCATTGTATTCTTGTGTCCTTCTGTAGATGATGTAGGTGGATGGTGTTCTTTGCCTACACTACCTTTTTCATTGCCTACACCCCCAGAATCTGGCAGTTCTATAGAAAATGCAAGAACTGGTTAATTTGATATTATTTTATGATGCTAAACTCACAAGAATATTGTGTTCTCTGCGTGTTCTCTGTCATACTTATCCTGTGCTTATCCTGCTTAAATTAAACTTGTTTTCCACAATATACTTTTTGTGCCTGCTTGTGGCAGCAAAAAAAAATTACAGCCATTAGCTGCTTGAGCACACACACACACGCAAACATGCACGTATTGTAACCGAATGAAGTTTTAGTGGGTTTTAGAAAGTAAATGCGGTCCTGTTTTATTTGTGCATTATTGCATCAGATTTTGTACTGACAATTCTTCCAGGAGCAGCAGCAGTAGTGTGGGAGCTGAAATGAAAGACCCAAACAAATAAAAGGAGATGAAGATGGGGTCACACCAGGGTGTCACCTCATTACTCTGATAGCTTTCACATTATTCCAGTCCCATATTTGTGTTTCAGAATCAGACATCTTGCTCCATCTGCCTGCTTCGTCAACACTGTAGGGTCAGGGTAAAGAAAACATCAGTGTTATTTTTATGTGTGAGTGTGAATGTGAGTGTGAGCGTGTGTGTGTGTGTGTGTGTGTGTGTGTGTGTGTGTGTGTGTGTGTGTGTGTGTGTGGGTGTGTGAGAGGGGTGGGTGTATTGTCATTCACCCACAGCACTAACATCCAGTGACATTCACATGAACCCCCAAAAGCAAACAAAACAATTCCCCATCCCCCATCTAACTTCTATATTTTCCCCAGGCAGAAATGTCCGGGGCCCATGGCATGCAGCACACAAACAATGTCTCAGCAAAACCCCACAAACTCTGGAGTCAGGTCATGTAGGCGGCCTTCACATGGGATCTCTGTGCATGTGATGAGTGTACGAAACCCTGAGCGATGATGATACGGCATCCCAGGTGCCTCCAAATGAGAGCCCTTATCTTCACTTCGTGCTGCAGAAGCAGCAGTAGCATCTGCACAAGTAGCAGCCGCAGCAGCTTCACAGTACCAGCAATGGATGAAGGGATGAGTCAGTTCCTTCCATTTTAGAGGGCAGAATCCATCATATAAATGTTGTGTGCTCCAGCATGCTAATTAGGATTGGATTATGAGCACCTTTGTCATTTTTGTACATCAGCACCCCATCTGCTACCCATAATGAAACATTAAAATAAAGAAAGATTAGTCGTTAAGGCATGAATGATCCTTACAAAACGTCTCTCAATTTAGTTTCATACTTAGTCTTTCACTGCTATTCTCAAGGTCACTCGTTTGACTCTAGCCTCCCACGGATATCATGTAGCTGCCCTTAAGCGGGTTACTGAATTTCCGATTGGTCCTGATTCTGTGCTATCGCGGAGTCAGTGCCTGTGAATTAGTTTAATAATAGTATGACATTAAAAACTCTGAGATAGGGCTTTCAGAAAGAGTTAAGAAAATTCAAGTATAACTCAAAAAAGCAATTTAAAATCAAGTCATCCAAAAAGAAAATGTGCAAAACAAAATTAAATTATAAGAATAGTGGGAGATATAACATTTGAAAATAGTACAAAAAATGATACCTAAAATGTCTGTGTCAGATAGAAATGCCTTGATTAAAAAGAGCAGGGAGTTGTACAGCAACTACACAAAAAAAACGACAGGAAACTTTTCTGTCTTCCTTGCTCCTGCTCCACTGATCTGTCTGCTTTGACAACCGACAAAACGCCACATTCTAATCCTAATTAGTTCATTTCCATCTGAGAACCCAACCCAATCAGAAAGTCTGATTCTTCTCTGCCGATATGTTCAGTATAAATATGTAATCTGCATTGAACAGGAGGAAAACATCAGACATGTATAGCTTGAACTGTCCTGTGTAAAGGCATCAGGTCAGAAGTGGGAGATGCAATTGCTGGCTAAACCGGTAAAGAATGTTTTAGTTTTTCAAAAACAAAACAAACATCATTTAACAAACTGCAATCAAAATCTAGAAAATACATATTTCTGATTCTGATTGGCTTAAAGGGCACAAACGGTTGGGTATCAGACAAAATGGGCAGATTGGAATGAAAATGATATCCAGTTGGCCGGCTCGCAGTAACTTAGATTCAAATGTTAAAGATGGGATTCTTTGTGTTTTGACCAGGTTGACTGTTCATCTTCCCCCCATAAAAACAGATCAAAGTATAATTTGGGCCCCAAAAATTTTTGCACAGTTTGAATTATAAATGTAAGATTTGACCGTTAATTTTCTGCTGTGGACGTCATTCTGACTTGTTTCAAATGACAAAGACTGGCCACTGTTTTGACTCCTGCCCTGTATTTGAACCCATCTGAGCTGTTCTTGTGTTCAGTTTGTCTGGTTGAATGCCCTACTGTTTCCCATCCCCCTTTTGCTTCACAAAACATTTTTTTTGCCTTTATGAACCATGAACTGACCCTTGAGAGCTGACCCAGACCAAAATTGAATTTGCAAAAAATTAATTTGAAAAGTTTATTGCAAAACCAATAAAAAGATATGAATATTTGTGAATTTGCATCAACCAGCATTATTTATGCAAATCAAGTAAAAAACGCAAGCGCAACGTGTTCAATGTTTGTCTATCATTGTGTCCATATGTAGAAAAGGACAAGGTAATGGAGGAAAAGCAGTTATGTGCTATGTGTGGGCTGTCACAAATCCCCTGGGCTGATGTCAGGGAAAAAAAAAAAAGCCCCCCCCCAAAATTTTATCAGGTGGAAATGAGTAGGATCTATTTGTTGAAGGATTATCCTACTGTTGAAGTTGAGTTGTACCTGCAAGACAAAAGTGCAATTCTCTTTAGACTGGAAAGGACCTTAAATTACCATTTCAGAATAATAGTATTTGTATCGTTATACTGCAGCACTGCATTGGGAAGGTTTTGGGAGCGACTTTGAGCACTAAGCGAGCCAAGAGAGAACCATTGTCTCTGTGTCACCAAAAGTATTTTTTCTTAAATGTACCGATTTTACTTATTTGCAATATGTCTTCTGTGAACACAGCATAAAGTCCGCTTGTAAACAAGAACAAGTTGAATGCAAAGGCTGTTCTTATTTCATTTTATGTATGAAATCCTTTTATTTAAATCATTTTTATGTTTCTAATGCATTTTGTTTAAATATACTGTGGAGGTGACGTAGAACTGAAATCAAATATGTGGTTTAATCACCCCTCTACCATTTGCCCCTTCGCATCCGTGATCAGCATTAACAAGCAACGTCCCAAAAAATAAATCATTATTCCGTAGTTTGTAATGAAATATATAGGGTGGTTGGTGTTTTACAAAAAGCCCCATCTTTAAATTAGTATTGATTTGCTTTAAATTTTTCATGTTCTCTTTTGTCAGCGGTCCCATGGCAGTGAGTGGATGGAAATGAACATGATTAAAGAGCTTTTGCTAACACCTTTCTCTCATTTTGCCCATGGTCAGATTGAATTGGTTTGGGAAAACAAAGGTGCCCAGCTTGCTGAATTGCATTTAATCCTCCCCTCCCAATATTTTCCAACCTCACCAGCTCTTTATCTAAATCATTTCATAGCAGGCTCATTCCGAACCATCCTGGCCGTTGTGGATGCTATGAATACATTTATGTCCAGACCACTAGATCTGGGAGGCTGTGGTGTAAGATGAAGCGTCCTCCTTCATAAGGCGCTATGTAAGTATGAGTCTCTGCCTCCATCAGCTCTCTGCACAATCAGGGCTTTGACCCACCAGCGGGGAGCATTCAGAATGGAAATTAACTTGCCGATGAAGTGACGGTGTGGTTGAAAGAGAGTGGGTGTGTATGTGTGTGTGTAGTGGAAAGGACAGTCACAGAGGGCTATAAGATGTCCTGGCTACCAAGAAGCACTTGGGTCTCTCTTTAGCTTCCTGTCTATCTTCAATTGTTTGCAGTCATTCCTTGAACGGATGTAGGTGTCCAGTGTACCTGACAGCAATCGAGGGTCGTAGCGTGGAAAGAGCACTTCCATCTACTCAGCATCCATACTAATGCAGCCGCCAGCAGCCAGGAGGGAATTCTTAATCATACTGCGGGGCATCCTCTTTGTCCCCACAGAGGAGTTACAGCACGAACACAAAGGTCATCATATTCATATATGCACAGCACTAGGGCTCTGTGACAAACACCTCAATGAAACCTCTTTCTCTAAATTGCTTTACTATTTTAAAATGAACGAGGGGAGAAGAGACTCATGAGCCAAGTGCTTAATTTTGGGGGGTGAATAAAGTCACAAGCTATTTTTTTCGGTCTTTTTTTGTTTTATTTTTTTGCGGTGATGGCATTCCTTGTCTTGAGGTTTTGGCTTAAAATAAGTACCAAGCAGCAATTATGAAATGATCGCATTTTGATACTGAATTATGGAGCAGTATAACAATTAAGTTGACACAAAGGCAACAGAGAGTCAATGTAATGCTCGGTTCAATAATAAGGGGCTACAGTTAATATTGTGTTGACATTTAAAAAAAAAGATAAGAAAATAAAAAAGGAACATGATGTTGTAAAATAATGTAATTATATTATATGATATAATTCACAAACATTAAGCTGGAAAGACATCTTTGTCTTTACAGTCTTTACATACAATTATGCATCTGAAAATGTCACATCCACAACGTCTGATACTTATTGATATCGACTGCTGCTACAATTTGACCATTAATTAGGACTTTTCAGTTGAACCAGGAAATTCTGCTCAGAGATGCACACATGTTGTTTCATCGTTGCCATCACACCAGATTGCAGTCTGCATTGAGGTGCCAACAGGTTGTGTTCATTTTATCTATTCTTTGTGAGCATTTTCCAGCTGCTAAGCAATGAAATTTATTTACATGATGATATGTAGTTAATGATAAAATGAGAGTAATGAGAGGAAACTTCCCCTGACTTGTATTTTTAAATAGTATTCTGAGATCAAATTAGCATATAAGCTTGCATACATTCAAATAAAAAAAAAAAAACAACTTAAAAGATATACTCACTTTTTTACAGGTTCACACATATTAATCTGCACCTGCAACCAATATTTAAGCTAGTTAATTGTTGGAAAAATAAGTAAATGGCATCCAAAGGAGAACGAAGACAAAGATGCGTGTCAGTCACTTACCAGAAACAATCCTACAGCTAACATTTAAGGATGGTGAGTTTGTGTTTCCAGTTTTCAGGTGAGCATAAGTGATGAGTGGTGTATGACTATAACAGCATAGTTGCAAGAGGATATCGATAAGTAGATCACAAAAAACGTAAATCTGAATTTGGTTAGATTTTTGCAATTTAAGCTGTTCTATGCAGTGCCAGTTATTGCACCGGAAAAGTAACACAACTCCTTGGAACCTGCTGTTATGTGACTGTTTTGTCTGTGAAGAATATTGTCAGTTTTGGTAAATCTCAGTATGTCTCTAAGTTACTGTTAAAGCAAGCATTGCATTTTCATAAAATTACCCAGTGAACAGTTTGTATTCCTTGTTGTTACAGTTCCAGTATACACCCATTATTATTATTTTTATTATTATACTATTATTACAATTATTATTCCATTATCGATTGCTTATGCTGCACTCAGGGTCACGGGGGATGCTGCAGCCTATCTCAATTGTCATTTGGACAGAGGTGGGGTTTGTCATGCACCAGTCGATCGTAGGGCCAAATATAGAAACAAACAATCATTCAGTGTCTCATCCTCATGTCTGGGCAATTAAGGGTCTGCAGTGAACCTGTGTGGTGGGGAATGGGGTTCACCCTTGACTGATTGCCAGTTGATCACAGGCCCACATAGAGAGGAACAACCATTTACTCTGTTATTCTCTCTCACTGTTAGGATTGGATAAGTCTGGACCAAAAAGCAGACACAAATGCCAAGGACTTGGTAAAAGGAGTAGTTTTATATATGGAGGTAGGTGATGGGGGCAAATTAGACCGAGGAAAGAAACTCAGGAGCCTATACGAAGGTGGGAGAGATGGTGGCAGGATCAAGACCGATAAACGAAGGGAAGGTGAGGCTGGGTGGCTGGAAAGCTGGACAACAGGAGATCTGGAGACACACATTTAGGAATGAACGCAAACTGATTCGCTCACCTGAAATGGCTAAAACTAACATGAACTGTTGTATCGGTAAGCTGTGACGATGAGCAGCAGGTGTGCCACCATCAGCTTTTCAGTCACAACCACTGTGAAAGAAAGCACAGGGAAAAAGAGCAAGAGTCCCCAATAACCACATGCACTCTCTTACCTGGGCAATTTGTGGTCTCGGGTCAACCTCCTGCATGTTTTTGGTGTGTGAGAGGAAACTGGAGAACCCGGAAAAATCCATGCGGACATCGGGAGAATATGCAAACTCCACTATTACTATTATTATTATTGTTATTATTATTATTATTATTATTTATAACTACTATTGTTTAATTTGTTTATTTATTTATTTATTTAAGAACTAAATCTTCTTCTACTCCTTTAGGCTGTCCCCCTTCAGGGTCACCGCATTGAATCATCTGCCTTCTTTTTATTTACAGCTTTCACAAACTTTTTGTATTTTTACAAACAATTACTGCTGGTTGGATTCATTTTGTTGAGGATAATTCTTTTAGTATGCCAGTACACACTGAACAGGGCAGGGGGTGACCATGATTAATGGTGTTTTTGTTTCATTTTGATATATCTGTGGAACAAAAATCCTGTAATCAAATTGTTGCTGCGTTGTCTTTGTTTGATTAGCTCAGTTTATTGGATGTCTGCTATTTTAATATTTATCCCGAAATGCCCAAGAGTTAATTAAGAGGTAATTTCCTTTTTTTACAGGGTGACTTATAAAAATTCAAACAAAAAAACATCAAAAAACATAACAAAAGCATATGCCGTTGACATATTGGACAAAACAAATTGCAATAAGTAAAATGCACTTGTATAAAAAGCACCCAAAACTAGTGAACCATCATATTTCTATGTCTATGTAGCATCATCCAAGCATGAAAAAAAGTACTTTTAATGTAAAAGTATATTGGCGGAAACAACTGTTGCAGCTTGCCCATTGTTTGCCAGATGCCAAATGACAGGCTGTCTGATTAGTTTCTCTCGTCTTTTCATCTCTAATCCAGTTCTAGCACTGTTCCATCCAGTGTTAAATTTACAACATAATTGCTGTGAAGGCAATATGGGCAGCACCTTGGCTGCACCTTGGTAGTTAAATATTTGGCCTCAAAGCAAAATGGTCTCTGGTTTGATTCTGACAGAGCCTTTCTGTGTGGCTTGCTTGTTCTCCCCATGTCTGCATTTGTTTCCTTTAGGTTTTCGACTTTCCAGTTTGTTAATTGGAGACTCTATGGTCCAGAGTGAAACCTACCTCTCACTTAATGAAAGGTAGGATAGGTTCCAGACTTACTGCTACCACGAGTGCAGGATAGCCATAATAGGTAGTGAATGATTTAAGGCACTTCAACAAAAAATCATAACTTTTTTAATCAACATGCTAAGTTTATTCTTGCTTTTGAGTAGCCGTTAGCAGGGGCCATAAGATCTGCATTTTGAGGAGCAACCCATCCATCTTGCTCTCCACTGCATCAACTGTGACTTGGCCCCCAAGTTGTAAACAAGTTTGTATACAAAACTGCAACACTGTGTGGCTTTTTTTCCTCCTCAGAACAACTATGAGTTTGTTTTTTTTTATTTTTATTTTGAATTGCAAAATAGCACATTCAAGTTATTTTAACTTTTTCTATTTCTTAATCTTTTACTTTTTTTACTGAACTAAAATGACTTCATGTGGTTGTGCCTCAGATATTCTCAAACCTCTCAAAGGATGATTGACAGAAAACTACCCACTTGTAGGTGAGACAACCTCACCCTTCCTGACAGCTGTCGCCCTCAAGGTTGAAATTATATCCAATTTTTTGTTGGTCCGACCTATAAACTCACACTTTCAAGATAAAAGAGTAAGTCGGTTTCTGGACATTCCCAATGCACTGAATAATATTATGTTTGTTTGAGTATCCACATTCTGTAGTCTTGCGCTGATCAGTATGGCAAGAAGAATAAAAAAGAAAAGAAAATATTTCCATAAATGAGGTTTTCAATCATTGCTCATTGTGGCCATTTACCGCTATTACTGAAATTATCAGGCTTATAAATTGTCTCAAAATGAAACAAATAGGTTTTCAGACACATAAAAGTGCCCCTGTGATCTTACATTATTTTCCTGATGGGTGTTGAAACTGCTCTACTTTCATTTCATTTTCCTTTCTTTCACATTCATGTCAAAGTATAGCGGAGACATACCACAGTGAAACCTTGAAATGGATCAATTTAAAAACTCACCAGAAAGCATCAAATAATTTGTAGAAGACCATTAAACTCAGCCTTTCATCAACTAAAGGACCATACCCAAGATGCTTCCTTAATGAGTGTCCTCAAAAGTGTCGGCCCACTGGTAACGCAACCTGTCTACTTCCACTCTGAAGGAAACGCAAGTTGAACAAAAACATGAGGTTTTTTCGATCAACGCACACTGCTATATGCTTTACATGCTATTAAAAAGGGCTACCCATTTGCGAACCACTGATTTGATAAGGCTTTGCTGTGTTTATATATATATATATATATATATATATATATATATATATATATATATATATATATATATATATATATATATATATATATATATGTATATATATATGTGTGTGTGTGTGTTTGTGTGTATATATGTATCTATATATGTATATATATGTGTGTGTGTATATGAATATATACATATACATCCACACATATACACACACACACACACACACACACACACACACACACACACACACACACACACACACACACACACACACACACACACACACACACACACACACACACACACACACACACACACACACACACACACTCATATATATATATTTCATTATTTTTATTTTTTTTTAATTTATTTTCTTTCTTCTTTCATGTCATGCAATAGTCATGATGAAAAAATAGAACCTCACCCCTTTTTAATGAACAATGTCATGGAAGTATTTAGAAATTGCAGATGCTGGGCGTTGGTTTCAGGTGTCTGTCATTCTTTTTTAAGCCACTTATGTACAGGAAATGAGTCTTTACTGTAGATTCAAGTGACTTTCATCCAGTGATAAAAACTGACAGGAGATGGAAATAGTTTTCTGAATGACAGGAAATTATACAAGTAAATTAAAATAAGATCAGAGCTTGTTGACCTATGGTAATGTTAACTGCCGGGAGATACAGCAAGACATTTTTCCATTAACGTGACAAATCAGTGGTTGCTTCTGAATTCATCAGCAGAATAAAATACTTACCAAGGTAAAGTTATTGATCTCTCATCAAAGGATGATCAAGTCAAAGAAATGCGGTAACCAGAGAAAAGTTTTAAGAATAGAGAATAATAAATTGCATCACCAGCAGGATGAATAGAAAGCGAAACTTTACTGTCAAGAGAGTGGGCATTCATATTTTTTTCTTATTACTATCTCTTGTGACTCCTAATTTCAGCCAGTTATTTGGCTCAACTTGACAGTGGCCATGCGCTCATGGAAATCCAATTGGTGTATCATTTCTTGCTGTTAAGTAATCATCACTGGACTGGACTGAATCTTTAAATACCAGTGTAGAGTATTTTATCATTCAATTTTTTTCTTTTTATCATCCAAATATAGTTCCCAACGGAGCATCCAAACATTGCAGACATGGTTGGAGAACAGGACAGAGCCATTGGAGCCTGAGGAGGACTTTGAGTTGTTGCCTATGCCAAGAAAGCTTGTTCTGGGTACTGGAAATGCAGCCACCACACATAGTGGTCTAACTATATATTGAATGAATCTATATTGAATGCTGATAAAGTCTAGATAAAGATTGGCATTGTTCAGCATGACTACTTTGTCTTTCTGTAAGTAAGTGCAGCATTTGATGGAGTTAAAAATGATAAATAAATCAATAAATAAACAAATAAATACAAATAATAAATTCCAACCCACAGACGTAAACCAACTGTAAGACTGGACTGAAGTGATTTTTTAATAAATCTGTCAGACACTGCTGCTAGCCTGACAGCTGGGATGCCCCGAGGAGGGGTGCTGGTCCTCCTTCATTTGCCACATAGAAAATCCATGAGTGGTTTCCAATGAATAGCCACAGATGAATAAATATTCTTTTCTCCATACATGCTTTCTGTGAATTTCAGGATGTTTTCTTTCGATGTTAACTTACAGCACCCTAAATGTCCAGGCTCAACAGTACTGTACTGACCAGCACTCGAAGCTTGTCACAGAGACATTCTTGTATCATGTTTTTTTCTGTGTGTATTTTTTTTCTTTCTCTTCCATTCTTTTTTTTTACTTTATCCATCAATTCAATATCTGTTACATATAATGTGTCATTCATTTTGTATTAATAAATTGTGTGTAAATTTATTATCATTATTATTATATCTATTTTTCTAATCATCAACAACAATATTTTTGTACTGACTCTGAAGAGCTTCGCAACTATCTATTTAAGGTGCTGTGTGGATGCAAATTGCCTGCTTGCCTTTAACAACATTGTCAAATTGTAACTTATTGCTCACAGGTTATTCTAGACAATGACCAACACACTGCCAGAAGTCCGGTAGCCGGACTGCGGCAATGTTGCCAAGGTGGAATCACACACCTCCTCGGGCTTGGGAATGACCTGCTACTTTTTGGTACAAAACGGGAGCTCTGCGCTCTTCTTGGTCCTGCAATCCGGTGTCTGGCCAACTTGCTTGGTCAGAACGCAGTGGCTCGGGCCCCCATTGTAGCGCCAGCAGGGCAAGCATGGTATTCAACGATGACTTCATGAAAGTACTTGCCTGCGTTGGCTGAGTTCTGGGGGCTGAGCAAGTAGCAGACTAGCTTCAGATATCTCCGAGGCCGCATCACGTCAGAGTCACCAATGTGGTGCTCGGAGAGGAATAATCGTTAACGGAGCCTTGGAGTCTTGGATGAGAGATTACCTTTATTACAAAGCACCACCATAACAGTATACAACCACCCCGTGCACTTCCAGGGTGCATATATATAAGCCTCCGGCCTAAGCCCCGCCCCCAGCCCCTAGTCCTGTGGGGTGAGGGGCCATGCCCCTCACTGTCCACCACAGAGCACCCCAGAACGCCCAGAGGGGACCCTAAAACCCAACTAGTGCTTCACGGGACACCTGATCAGCCTGCCACAACGGCTGCGGTGTTCCTTGGCCGGGGACCCGGACACTGGACCCTTGGAGGTGCGACTGGGGTTCTGGGCAGAAGGCAACCCCGGAGGGGAACCTGAGCAGGAAGCAGAATTTTTCCCGGAGCAGCCATCGTACGGGGGCTGAAGAGGCGAGCGGTGAGCGTTGTGTCGCTCGAGCACGAAATGAGCCGACATGGACTCTGCCGTTACAAAAGATCACGGAAAACAGTGGTGAACCAGGCCTGGAAACCGAGGGCCAGGGGCCCCGACTGGGAATGAGGTTGGGCCAGGAGGAGGAGCAGACCTCTCCGGCAAGAACTCTCCGGGACCCTCAGCGGCTGGCCCAGAACCAGCTCGGCAGGCGATGCACTGAGGTCTTCTGTAGCTAGCCGCTGCCTCTGGCCTGAAAGTCTGCTTGTGTTGGGGGAAGCCGCCCTTGTGGGCTCCCAACAGTGCCAGCATGCCCTCCATCAGGTCCATAGCCGATCCGTTGCCCAAGCCGGGCAGTGGCTGACAGGCTGTACCTCTGGATCAGGAGACTTTTGACCGCTGTGCATTTATCTGTCTGCGGGGGGGTTGCGCAACAGTTCCATGGCTCACTGTGTCGAGTGCTGGTTCAGGGCCGTGACAACCAAAAAGTACCTGGCGTCATCACCGTCACCGGACAACTTTCTTGGTCAGATTGCAGTGGCTTGCGCCCCCATTGTAGCAGTGGCAGGGCAAGCACTAGTATTAGATGATGACATTGTGCAGGTACATGCTTGCGTTGGCTGAGTTCCACAGGCTGAGTGAGTAGCGGACTAGCTTCAGATATCTCCGCCGCATCATGTCAGAGTCACCAATGTGGTGATCGGTGAGGAATAATCGATAACAGAGACTTTGATGAGAGACTACCTTTTTTAAGAAGTGCCACCATAACACTTTACAACCACTCTGTGCACTTCCGTGGTGGATATATATAAGCCTCTGGCCTAAGCCACGACCCCAGCCCCTTGTCCTGTTGGGTGAGAGGCCACACCCCTCAGTGTCCACCACAATATGAAGACATAGAGAACAGTCTCCAAACAGTTGTAACATTAAGAAAGATCATTTTAGCCTCTGGTTTCACATGTGAGTTCAAAAAGCATATGTACAATAGGCTCTCAGACTGGTTCCTTTGCAGGGAGGGCCTCTAACTTGCCACTTAAAGGGCAATTTCCTCAGTGTAAAATGACTCAGAATGAATACCCTTTGCCACCTTGAAGTGAAGTGAGTCTTCACTTTCGGAAAAGTGAAAGTTATACAAAAAATCATTGTGGGAATGTTAATTTCTTGAAGTATTTAGCATTCTCGCAAAGACTGTGGCTGTGTAGTGCTGTAATAAAGTGTCAAATGCAATATTCCAGAACATAAGATATATGTATTTGGGCTGCCAGCTCCCAAAGAGTTGTTGTTGAGCATGCTGCTTGAAAGGAAGGGGAGAACACGGAAAAAATTACAGAGCCCAGCGCTTCTTTGTCGCTTCACTGTTTCCATTGAATTTGTAGGTTTTAAATTATTTATTTTTTTATTCATTTGAATTTGAACTATTGTCATCTGACATTGACATTTTGCAAACACATAAAGTTCATTTTCACAAGAAACTCCTTGGTACTGATTGGTTTGTTGCCTCTGATGCCAGCTGGTTGCCGGTGCGACTTATCCTTTCTTTTTGATCAGAGAACAGCAAAAAGTGAATGCTACCCTGTCCTTGGCATCATATTATTATCTTAATAAAAAATAAATAAAACCAGCAGCCCCTCTCTCAATAGCAGCACCTCAATACTGGGTTTTGAATATTCTTATCTCGTACGCTGAGACCTGTTTTCCCTCTGTCTTCTTAACCTGCATCTCATGATATTTGAGCCCTCGATACCCACCTGGTCTCATTCCCCACTCGCTTGCCAAATTGCTTTATCTCAACAGGTACTCATGGCCCTTGCCTCCAGAAGTTCTTCGTATTATCCCTCGACAAGGCTGAGTTTCCCTCTATGAACTTGCCTTGCCTTTGTGTCTTCAAATTGAAAGTAAATCAAGAGGGATGAAATGCACAAACATTTTTGGAGCAAGGCCACTGTGCAAACTGAACGAAGTCTACTCTCATGCTGTGAAACTTCGAAAAATATTTGTAACAAACATGTCATTTCTCTTTTACTTTACCAACACTCACCAGAAATTTCATCAGTGTGGCCCAGATGAAGAAATTTTAATGTCTTGCCACACTCTTCTCTTCCTCTCTGGATTGTTCGATTACATTCTTGTCAGGTTATTCACTGAAGGAACATCAAAGTTGGTTTGACTTCCTCAGCAAGAGAAATCCAATTCGCAGTGTTAACTTTCCTGAGAGTGTAGAAGAGGCTGTAAAAAGAAAGGACACAGTCAGAAGAAATACCATTAAATGACATTATTGGATGTTATGTTTTCATGACCCAGTTAACGAACATAGATGCGGAGCATGAGGCAGACAAAACAGACAGCATGCAAGCGCATAAATTGATTAGTAATGTAATCATAACGAAGTTGCACCACTAAAGTGTCAAACCTCCTTAGGCCCCACCCACGACCAACCTTTTCTTTTGTACTTGGGTTTATATTAAAGGCATACACCAACATATTGTACATTTAGTATGTATATGTTTATAGTCTGTGTTTGAATTTTTACATTTTGGTGTGTGTTTTCTCTTCATTGACCCGTGTGCCTTGTAATTCATTCAATAGATTCCTCCCTTGGTATTTCCATTTCTTCAATTAACTTTGTCAACTCCCACGGCCCTTGCCAGTTACTTCATGTCTCCAACAGTAAGAGTTCCAGGATTTCTCATTAGTGTTGTTCCAACGGTTTCTACAGCTTCTTCCTGCTTTCTAGAATTTTAGTCTCCATCCACCTGCTTGAATACCTGCTTCAAGTAACTGAGGTGAGTGTGTATAAGTACTGATGTTTATATTATAGGGAATAGTTTTTACAATTGCATGGTTGTTGGTTCACCTCACCTTCGTTTGGATCCATGGGCAGAACATACAGTGTCCTGAAAACAGATAGAAAATGACAAATAAAACCCAAAATTTGTTCAGTTTTGAACGAGTATGTGTAAATATAACTACTTTTATCATTTTTCTATTTTTCTTTTATATTTTTATAGAGATAAATATAATAATAATAATAATAATAATAATAATAATAATAATAATAATAATAATAATAATAATAATAATAATAATAATGATAATAAGGATATTGATAATTATCATCATCATCATCATTATTATTATTAGTAGTAGTGGTAATCGTAGTTTAAACACATACAGCTTCACATGCAAATTCTTTGTAATGGAGACCCTGGATTGGCAGCAACCCATCTGCTGCTCGTTGCCATTTGAACCCTACACTTGCAATAATTTCTCAATATATGATTAAACTGGAAATTATAAGTCATCAGGAAGCATAAAAACATTCACGCATGGTTCCAACAACAATAAACAACAATATATCCGTTTTAAGGCCCCTGCTTCTTGCAAACATATTGCATTTTCTTCGTGACCCACATTTATCACCATGAATCAGTTGAAGCTCATAGATGGAGGAAACATACTGCATATTATTCAATACTTTCTGGCGAGCGAGATGGGATGGGTGCGTGACTTTGATGAATAAATGTGTGTCATGGTTTATATTTCTGCAATGTTTATATTCCTGTTAATAAAACATGTGACATAGTTGTGGTGACTGTGGTGGTGGTATGTGGTTTGTGCGCTAGTGTGTGTGTGTGTGTGTGTTTGGTGTCGTGTCCGGGGGGCTGGCTCAGTAACATAATGTCCTGTATATCATTGTCCTTGTTCAGGTAAATGTCAGCAAACTCAGCAGCTCCACCAATCATTTTGCTGGAGGGACTGTGCTCGTTATCGGACAGCTGACCCTCCACTGCTGAGATAGATCGGTGCATAATAGTCCTTACTGCGGTCATCGACTGAGTGAGTGGGGCTGATGAGGGGATTGACAACATGGTGTACTAACAAAGTCGCCTGTATGAAATTCTGACCCAACAAGAAGCTTTATGCTCAAAAGACGGATGTATTTGAATGTGCCATGACCCCTTTCCATTTGACAGGGCGAAGCATTTCTGCCGGGCCAAGGCAAGTGCTTTGTTGGGTACGTGTTTTTTAAGGGAGTTCTTTCCATTTGGACCAAAATTCATAAAAAAGTACTTTTAAAATGTTCTTAAGATATTGAAAAAAAGAATACAAATAAAGAACTACTTTATAGTTCTGACACCTAACAGTCTCCTTACATTTGAGTTATTCATTTTGGAACCTGGGCCCCAAATTGAAAATTTGATTCTTTCTCTGTTCTGAATGCTTCCTTTTGCCCTTTTTTTTTGCCAGGAATAAGTGTGATCCATCAAATTCTAGATGCAGCACCGATGTAACAAAGAGGGCTCTGCAGGAATAGTAACAGAAATAGAAACTAACCAAAATAAATAAACAAATAAACAAACAAACAAATAAATAAATAAATAAACAAATAAAAAAATAAATAGATAAACAAACACACAGACAGAAAATCTAACAAACAACCAAATGAATAAGTAAATACATCACTAAGGGCAGGACGGCGGTGCAGTGATCAGCGCCCCACAGCAAGACGGTCCCTGGTTTAGTTCTGACAGGGGGCCTTTCTTTGCAGAGTTTTTCTATTCCTGTGTCTCCTTGAGTTTCCTCCAGGATCTCTGTTCGATCCAAAAACATGCAGAAGGTTTACTGAAGACCCTAACTGGCCCAGAAATATGAGTGAGAAGGTGAATGCTTCTGTGTTTCTATATGATTTGTGAATAGAAGAATGACTGGTTGTTCATCCCTACAGTATATGTGTACTTACTGCATGTCCAAGGTGAACCCCAACTCTTGCCCAAAGAAACCTGGGATAGGCTCCAGCCTCCCCTGCAAGCCTAGGTGCCGGATAAGCAGTATTGATACTGATAAACAAATGTATGGTTTGATGAATGAAGAAATGATAATAGATACATAGAGAAACAAAAAGAGAGCATCAGGCTTGTAGCTGGGCATCCTCTCCTGGTGCTTGTCAGCTCTATTGACAAACATACAATAGCATGCCATCTCAACGTCACCCCACAAATTTACGTACTGAATTATTTTGAATATTTTTTTACAAGAAATCAAAAATTCATCCATCTCCATCCAAGCAGAGAGGTGTAACTCTGTACCTTACAGCTTCATGACATTTGCGAATATGGCAGAAAAATAAATCATTCCTGCCGTGAATGACATCTAAAATTCGTACACCAATTCAAAAAATGAAATGTTGATTTTTTTTTGACATATCACACTGTTGTTTTCAGTGTTATTGATCAATTCATGCGACTCAGGGATATCAATAAACGATCAAGTCTTGTGATGACAAGCAATCAACTCGACATGGCAGAATCTAGTGCTAATGTTACTGCCTCTCTATTCTAAAGGTTTTACAAGACGATACGCACAGATTTTCAAAGCGACTCTTGGCTTTTCTGTAAATCTTCAAACTAAAACATTAACAGGAGCATTTTATGTGGATTTTGTACAATAATATTCAATCTGTGTTCAAGTCTTCAAGCTTAAAACCATTTCTCATGCTGCCACATTACCCAAATACATATAAAAAAACATTCTCAGGAACTCCAGAAAGCCTGAAAACTTGTAAATGTCATCATTGAAATTCTTTAGATATCCTGGAAATTAGTAAACATCCACCTGTCTGAAGATGTGAATCTCTTTACACCGATCAAGCAATATTCAGAAGGAGCACTGTCATAGCTGTCAGTTAGAATCAAATCCATTTGCTTTAATTTTAATTCTTATGACAGAAAAGTCCAAGGAAGACACTGTTCTTTGGTATGAAGTGTTTGATCTTGAAACAGCTTCCCTCCCAAAAAATGTATGTGCTGTGACATCATTGGAACTGGAAAATAAATGAATAGATTAATAGATAAATTACAAAAATACACCTCCCCCCACCCCCTTCGAACTGCCCTAGTCCAAAACGACAAGATTAGATAATACTTTATTGATCTCCATAGCAGAAAAAGAGCATAAATCTAATCATCTTCAGCAAGATCAATGATAGTTGAAGAACATTATATCATTTTTTTATATTAATTTTGGAAGGATTGAATTGGATGGTATTCTCTCTCTCTGTCTTTCCCTCTCCTCTGCCTCATTCTACTTTCATGAACTTCCCATGAATCCACTCTCTTGTTTTCTGAATAACCTCATTTTGAGTCTTTATTCGTTCCTCCCCATTGAAAGAAAAGGCATACAAGACAGTGGTGGGACCAGTGATGCTGTATGGTTTGGACACAACGGCATTGAAGAAAAGACATGAAGCAGAGCTGAAGGTAGCAGAGATGAAGATGTTAATGTTCTCTTTTGGAGTAATGTTCTCTTTGGGAGTGACACTGATGGATAGGATCAGGAATGAGCCCATCAGAGGAACAGCACATGTTAGATGTTTTGGAGAGAAGGTCAGAGAAGCCAGACTGAGATGGTTCGGTCATGTATAGAGGTGGGATAGAGATTATATTGGTAGACGGATGCTGGAATGGGAGATGCCAGGCAGGAGGTCTAGAGGATATGAGAGAGGATATTAAGTTAGTTGGTGTGAGAGAGGAGGATGCAAAGAATAGGGTTAGATGGAGAAGGTCTATTCGCTGTGGTGACCCCTGAAGGCAAATGCCGAAAAGAAAGGAAGAACAATAGTTCCTCTCCATTTGTTACCCTGTTTTTTAATGCAAAGCATGAACAAAGCAGGTCATCGGTTGTTTTTTGAAAGTTTTGTTGCTGTGATCTGTTCATTTTAATGCTGGAGTCCTTACAGCTTTTTCAGATATTTTGTGGTGCTGAACATCTGTTCATTGATGAACCCTGATTCTACTCCAGTGTAGAATGAAGCACAGTTAAAGAAGCCATCACATTTAAATGTTCTCTGGTTTCTGTAACTCTTGACATGAGTTAGTTTTAAGATTTTGGGGTAGTTGAGTTTTGTTTACATTTTTTTGCACATTAATCCTAGATAAACAATTCAAATGCGTAATTCATTCAGTGACATCATTATTACATAATTATATTGAACTGAATCAACTGCTTCATTTAAAGAGGAATACAAAACAATGTTGTTTAAATGACCTTAAAATAGGCAGCAAATGAACCAATTTTAAGTTGAAAATCTATTACAAATTATACAATGTATTAAAAAGAACAACTTTTTTAAATACCTTTTAAAATAATCTGAATATTCATTCATTCATTCATTCATTCATTCATTCATTCATTCATTCATTCCAATATACTACTTACCCAGCACTCTTGGATAGGGGGGGCAGGAGCCTATCCCAGCTGTCATTGGGCGAGTGTCACGATTTACCCTGGACCGGTCGCCAGGCAATTGCAGGGCCACATATAGAGACAAACAACCATTCACTCCCCCACTCACACATCTGGGTAATTACGATCTCCTATGAACCTACTGCATGATTTTGAGCTGTGGGAGGAAACTGGAAAACCCGGAGGAGAACATGCAAAGTCCACACTGAAAGGCCCCATGTTGGAAAACTCAATTTGTCTTTGGAAAATTCACAGAATTTCATGAAAATGATAAACAAATGGAGTTGCACATTGACAAAAAACAAGACAAAAACAATAAGACAAGTACAGTGAGAAAGTAAGTAGAAGTAGAAGGGGTGGCGTCTGTCAAACTTTAACAAATGCTGGGAACCCTGGAAAACAAGTGTCACTCTTCGAAAAAGCAGTGGAGTCAGACAGCTGTGTAATTCCATTTACCTTGCACGAAGCATTTCACTTTGACAGCTATATTCTCCTGAGAAAATAAATTAGTAACCGCAAGCCATACCTTCTCTGAGACACAGGAGTGACTGTCGGACAGACGAACGGATGTGTAAGTAATCAGTCATTCCTGTCCTCTTGCCTTTCCTTATTTCCTTCCTGTACGTCATCCGTTGCAGTGATTTTGAAGGGAACAGTAGTATTGCAATGACATGAGCCACTGAGCTGAACATGTTGCTTCAAGCCTGTGGCTAAACTCTGTCCTTTTATCAGAGTGACTGGGTTGGAAGCTGGCAAGAGACAGAAGAAGTAGTGCCATGAAGAGATTAGTCTCTCTAAGACAAAAGGAGAACATTTACAGTAAGTGCTGAGCACTGAAATCCTTTATGACCCACCACCCACTTCTCTGGATTGATATTAAGCCTGCATGCTGCCAGACTGCTTTGTTGAATCTGACTCAGTGCCAAAACCAGACTTCTCATGCCAGTTATCTCCCAGCTGGTGTTGCTGTATTCGGCTAAATCTCCGGCAGATTCTCGGCCGTTAACTATCCGAGGATTGGCTCATGGTAGCCCATGGCAGATAGAGGGCGAGTCTTTTAGTCTTAGCAAGGTGAGACTTTACTGGATAGTCAATTGATACCTCTGACTCTTGAGGTTCCCTCTTGACACTGTGGCTTCTGAGAAGATTATTTAGCATTCTTCAGGTTGGCCTTGTGGCTGCATCAATATTGGGCTGGTGAGGCCAGGAATCCTGATTCATGCGTCTTTCAATGACTCAATAGATGTCCATCTGAGAACTTCAAAAAATGCGAAATAAATGGCCCGGTTGTATTCCGTGCGTCTGCTGATGCCCTGCAACAAAGCAGGGAAAGGCAAATATTTCCAGGATAAAACATTGAATAGGATGCGTGTCCAGGCCACAGTGGATTTTTCATTAATGGGAGGAGTGATATGTGACCATTGATCCGAATTCAAAGGCTGAGCCCAATCGGTTGTGTGAGTCCTTTAGTAAATCAGCTGAGTTTTGGGATGTTTGCAACAAGCACTTATGAAGGTGACTGGGCATCCCCCCAAGTTTCTCTTCAGTGGGCCTTTACATCCGGTCCGGCCAACTGCAACTCCCCCTGTCATCAGTTGGGGCCTGGACAAAGTTGGATTTGCCCAGGTGAAAGGTCACTTGGAGAGACATGTGGTGACTAGAACCTTACAGTATCTCTTCCCTCTTGAGGTCTGTCTATGACACCCTTCCTTCGCCATTACATATGCACATGTGGGGGCTAAGAGAAGATCCACTTTGCAAGCTCTGCAGCCAGGAGTGGACTCAGGCACATACACTGTCTGGGTGTAAAACAGCTTTAACTTAGAGGTATAGATGGCGCAATGATAAAGTTCTCCTCCCATTGGCTGACACAATAGAGCAGGAGAGAGGTAAGAAGAGGCCAGCTGACACAGCTTCAAAAAGAACAGTCACCTTCCTTAGGGAAGGAGCAGGGCCTGGGCTTACCACAAAAAGGAAAAAGCCTAGCATCGGTCAAACTGCAAGCTCCTGGCAGATGAGCGGCAATCTAGGGAGGGGGCTGCAGTTCCCGGAGTTGGTCCTAACAACCCAGACATGCTGCTATGGTCAATCAAAGACTGGAAGATAATTCTGGTCAAGCTCACTGTGCCATGGGAGGAAGGTTAAGAGGAGGCCCATGAGAGGAAGGCCTTGAAGTACCAACATCTAGTCCAAGTCTGCAGAGACAAGGGCTGGCAGGCGTGGCTGTTCCCTGTGGAGATAGGTTGCAGGGGCTTCCCGGCTAAGTCAGCAGGGCATTTACATTCTGCTTTAGGCCTGGATGAGTGAAGCAAGAAGCAAACTGCTTGTAGGATGGGGGATGAGGCAGAACGTGCTTTGGGTTGGATATGGAGTTGAGAGAGGAGGAAAGCTGGAGGCCAGGGGCAGATGGGCAGTGAGCTGGCCATGTTGCTGTTGAGGGCTGAAACACCCAGTGAAGGTTGTTCACCACCTGATGACATCTGCTCTTGGCTAAGGCTACAGCTACCTGCTAAGGTAGCTGAGGAAGGCACCCACAGGTGTCTGCAAAAAGTTCTTTTGTTGAGCAAACAGCAAATCAAACTAAAAAAACGGATATAAACCCACATAGTAAGATGATGTACAGACAAATAGCTGCAGCTGCCAAGCAAAAACAAAACTGATGACCTGTCAGAGTATTCCTTCAAAGTTAAACACTCTGTGAATGGATTTGGTTTACACTCATCTTTGTATGCCCCCTGCCACTACTCTGCCTTTTTGATCGCCCTGTGTGTTTCGTCAAGGACCAGGTTACATTCAGAACTTGCTCCAGGCTGCCCGCCGTCACGCCGTGGTATACCCAAAAATTCTCCCCCTCTGTACAATGCGATTGTTTGCATTACAACTTCTGGTGGCTTTTTGCACAGTTGGTTGAGTGGGTGTCCCTGGAATTGGAAAGTTGGCAGTTCTATTCCAGGCTTCTCCAGTCGAAATGTCCTTGGGCAAGAAGCTGAACCCCAATGGCATCTTTAATGCCTTAAATGCTCTGTTGCCATCAGTGTGTGAGCATGATCCAATTTAAAGTGTCTTAAAACCACAAGGTGTGAAAGCACTATATAAATGGGGCCTGTTTACTTTACCATTCCTGTTTTCATTACATTTCAGGTCGAAGTAGATTCAAGTTTGAAATGAAAAGTGCAGCATATTTCCTCTTATTTTTGAATCAATTTTTTAATCCCACAAAGTAGGTATGAAGGCAATTTCGCATCAGATATTTCTTTTTTTAATTTTACTGCAAACATAACATCTACAGCGTAACAAGTGTTTTATGTTTTTTTTTTTTTTATTTTTACCTGTGGTGATTGTCTCCTAGCCTGTGGCTGGTTTACCAACATGACCTACTCCGTCACCTATAAGTGGAGAACACGACAGCATTACCTCAAAGTGTAATCATTGTATCTTCTCATCAAGTCGTACATTAAAACCTCTAAATCTATTTTGGTTATGTGTTGGCATGAAACCATGCATAAACGGATGGTGCATTCGTCCACAAGAAAATTCTGTTCCGGGATTTAGGCAGAATCCTTATTGTTGCTCAGATAACTACTGTATGTACCCTTTGTTTGTGGTCATACAAACAGGAAGTAAGAAATGTCTGCGCTTTTTGGTTATTTTTGTCCCTGCATGCGTGCAAACGCATACCCGAATGAACACATGAAAAAGAAAGGCGATCAGAGATGGACATTTGTAACTCCTGTCTGCGTTCAGTGAGTTTTATTCAAATTGTCTTTGGTGTCTTTGCTATATTAATGAAATTATCATCATTGTTTATTCATTATTGTCTGGTTAAAGTTGTGCTCTCTTGAGGTCAAGCTTTGCTACTTTATATTTTCAGTCATGAAAAAGTTTTATATACTCAACTTCCCCTGCACCAAGTTGTCAGTTTACTACTCTTCAATCCTAACTCATGTGATTATGAGTTGCTTATAATGACGCACATATTCTGCAAGTGAATCCAAATCTGTCAAATGAAGCAAAATCACAGGATAGGACACTAGCTCTTCAAATTAGGTGCAAATGCAATTATAAGATCAGTTAAGGTGAAAAGGGCACTTCCAGTTTTTTTCATTGAATTTTCTAGATTATGCAAGCTTTTTGTATTTAGAGTAATAGAATAATGCTGATGCTATACACCTAGAAATTTCTAAATATGTTTTTTTTGCCATGTATTTTAGAACATCAAATGTATAGCTGTTGACACACAAACATTAAATTGAGTCCGTTTTGTGTATTTATGTCTTCCTATGTATTATTTTCACCTTTCACTTCACTTTTACACATTACATTGCCCATTCCTACAACAGTTATAGCCGGCTCAAAGTGGGGGGCGTATATCGTGAAAAGAGAAGACAAAACAAGCAATTATATTTGTATATTTGTATATATTTGTATTTTCAACAATGCAAACATGCTTTTCTTTATAAACACATTTATCTACAAAAACAGTGTCCAAGAAAAAGTCATCCACAGTATGTTTGTTGAAAATTAATTAGATAAAGGTACCTTTTATAATACCTTCCATGATTAGATTAAATAATTTATCATACATTGTCACATAAAAAAGTTATTTATATTTAAAATGAGGTCAAGCAAAACTCATTTTGCAGTTACTCAAGTGACACTGGGTAACCTCAGTATTAGTAAATATCTTGGCTTGATTGATAAGTTGCCTCTTTTGTTATTTCTATTAATCTATCTTTGTTAAACACCTGGTCAACTGTAGGGAACCCATTTTTGACGAACTTTGGCACAATATAACAAATGATCCTCAGACATTAACAGTACATGTACAGTACATGTACAGTACATATTCATACTTTATGAATGTACAGTACATTCATAAAGTATGTAGCATCAAAGACCTTATCCAAGTTTGAATCGTTCGTAAAATGTGTGCTCTGTCATTCGGAGATGCAGGAGAGCCTTCGTGCGGCTCACTGTGGCCCCACCTAATTATATCGCCACTGAGTAACACACGCTTGTATGAGAGGCATCCGAGTTGTGTTTGTGCTCCTCTCATTGATTTGTCTCACGTTTCCTTAAAATCATGCTATTTTGACACTTGCTGCTGCCTCAGACTCCTAGCTTCAAATCCCAAGTGATGCTGGGATGCCGCTCACAGATTTGTGGAACAATTCAGTTCTCTTTGCTGTGATTTTTTCATTCCCTTTACATGGGGTGGTGAAACTTCTCAGTTAAAATGATAACACAATTAAGACATAAGCTTTTATGAGATTTTTTTCCTTTTTTTTACAGATATTAGTCTCCAATTGAGCCTAATAAAACAGCAGGCTTCTTCAGCATTTACAAAAAGCACAATGATGTCCCACCAGTTGAAGTTTACTCGTTGCTCCTGTCAGGAGAGCGGGGAGGACCCGAGTGGTGTGAGCAGCCGAGGAGGACTATAAATCATGCAGAAGAAGCAATGCCTGAGGGTCACAGCAGCAAAGCAAGCTCTGTGGATGGAATATGTGATGACGGGGAAAGGTGGAGGGAGTAGATCGGCGAGTTGCCTTTGAGTACACGTTGCAGTGTGAGGAAGGTATTGGTTAGACAGAAATAGAACACACACACATCCGAATGAAGGTTTATATGACAAAAGGTTAGACAAGATGGGAAGAGACTTCTTTGAGGAATATCAATGTCAGGTTAGAGTCAAAGTCTAGGACAGGCATGAGGATGCAGTGCGACCCCCCCCCCTCCCAAAAAAAACCCTCTGTTTTACGCTTCTTATTGAACAGAGAAAACACAAGAGCGAGGTGACTCTGAACTGCTAAGCCGCCACAGAAGAAGTGATCACATATTCATTTGTAAAATGGTTAAAGATATGTTAGTCAAACAAGTCGCACCGCTTAAAAAAACACTAACAAATGAATACTTTGCCTGACTGTGGTCAGAATACCTAAAAACTATTCTGACTTCAATTTTGTAGTTTTTGTCACATATTGATATTGATTGTCATTGGTACTATTTTGTATCAAGAAAAGAGGAAGATGAAAAGAGAACGTTTGATACATTTGAAAGAAATCTGAGTGATTTTGTGCCAGTCTATTGGTTTTGAAGCCATTTGGGATATGATGCAATTCGTTCATTCATTATTCGTTCATTATCCTTACCCCTTATCCTGCACTTTAGGTCATAAGTAAGCAGTCTAACCCTGCTGTCACTAGGTGAGAGTTGGGGCCAAATACAGATATACAACCATTCACTCTCTCATTCAAATGTCATATAGAGACATACAACCATTCACTATCTCATTCACACATCTGGGCAATTTAGTCTCCGGTGAACCTTTGAACCTTTGAACTGCATGCTTTTAGACTGTGGGAGGAAATATGACAACCATAAGGAAACCCGTTCAGACACTGGGGGAGAACATGAAAATCACTCACTGGCAAATAAAACTGAAGATGACACATCAGCGTGGGACTTCATGGGTCAAAAGTTCATAAGCCTAATATTAAATTCCACGGAAAGAGGACTGTTGTCTTGTTTACTGCACACAGACACATGACTGAACTCAAGAACTCAAACATCTGTAATCTGTAACAGTAAGGAAAACTCTACCTCTCAGTAGACATGATAAGGGAAGGGAAGGGATCTTGTCATACACTGCAATTGTCCTGTTTTTCGAGGACTCCTGTTTGCTGACCAAAGTTTGAGGAAATTAGGCTCCGAGACACAACATTAGGTGCCACTAAGCAAGTAATTACCGCTGCTGGGTGTTTGGCAGGAGGTCAAAAGGATTTTTGTCCAGTCTGGACAAATTGCTGAGCGAAGATTGCTATTGCTGTGACAGAATTTTTTTTTTTTACTGTCAGGAAATAATAAATCAAACAACATCAAATTAACAAGTCAGTAGTGTTGTACCTTGTCACTAAAAGGGTGTAGAGTTGATCGCGAAGAAGAACCAGGAGCTGTAAATTAACTAGAGATCTTGAGGGAAAGAGGCTGCATTTAGCGATCTGCAGTCTAAAGTAACAAAATATTCAACTTTAATGACAAAACTTTGATCCTCTTACAGTGTGGAATGATGTGGAGACAAAAATTAGGAGCATTAACTATTTTTAAGTTTTACGACTAATGGGAAGTGTAACAGGTCTTACAACAGCAAGAAGGTTGCTATTTGATCCTGACTGTGTTCTTTTGGAGGTTGTCTTCATATTCTCTGTGTACATGTGTGGGCTCTCTAGGTTCTCTATCACAGGAAATGGTTCCATGTGTAAGTATGTGACTTTGTGATTGACAGGTCCAGATTAGACCCCCACGTCTTGCCCAATGTCAGCTGGGATTGGTTTCAGCCCCCCATGACTCTTTGTGCAGGATAGTCGTTGAGAATGAACTAATTAATCGATGGGATTTCTGAGGTTGTAAATGTGTCACATTCAGGCCTCTAGCAATTTTAACACAAAGAGCAGCAACACAAAGAACATCCTGATTAAAATTTTTCAGATGTATCACTTGCATGGTCAATAAAAGAGAGTTATGAACCGGATCAAATGTATATCGAATACTGCATAAAAAGTGGTTTCTGTCAATTCTCAGGCAGCAGTGTGTTATGAAAGATGAAAATATAAAGACCAGAGTGTTTTGCCAGATTAAAGTGAAATCAATAATAGTGATTTTGATTTAGATGTATGATTATAGTCTGTATCTAATCGAATTTGGGTCCCATGATGCTGGATCTGCCAAGGTAGGAAAGAAGTTGAAGTTGTTCTGTTTTCCCCAGGGTTTTTGGATGACTTAAACATATTATCCCCCCCCCCCCCCCCCCCCCCCCCCCCCCCCCCCCCCCCCCCCCCCTGGTTTCTAGACCTGGTTTTCAAAAAACCCAGGGAAACAAGAACTAAAAAAAAAAAAAGATGAAAAATGAAAAACTTTGAACCAAATCTAAAAAAAAACACCCACTAGGAAAAAAAGAAGTTTAAAATTA
>CAAKHD010038101.1:46503-59102 GCA_901007705.1 Fistularia tabacaria
AAAGCAAAAAACGGGGGGAAGGGGGGGGGGGGGGGGGGGGGGGGGGGAATAATATATTTAAGTCATCCAAAAAACCCTAGGGAAAACAGAACAACTACAACTTCTCACCTACCTTGGCAGATCCAGCATCATGGGACCCAAATTCGATTAGATGCGGACTATAATCATACATCTAAATCAGAATCACTATTATTGATTTCACTTCAATCTGGCAAAACACTCTGGCCTTTATATTGTCATCTTTCATAACTCACTGCTGCCTGGGAACACCCAGAAGGGACAACAGGCAACAACAAGTCCCTCACAGGAGACCTTAGCAATCTGCCAAAATGGCTGCGACGTCCTTCAGTCGTGACATCAGGAGTAGCCGGACACTGGACCTGCGGAGGTGCTGCTGGAGTCTTGGATGGATTGGATTGGACCCGGAGTGGCTGGCCAAGAAGTAGCTCGGCGGATGAAATGTTTAGATCCTCCTTAAGGGCCGACCGCAGCCCAAACTTGATCCATGACAACCGATCCACCCACTTGTCACCCGAGAGTGCTGCCTTGAGGGACCAGTGGAAACACTCATATAGGCCAATGGGGTCCCCCATCTGAGGTTATGTCGGACCGTCTGCCGAAACGGGCAACCCAAGAAGAAAGAAAAGCCTGAGACAGGTCCGTGGCCGACATGGAGGACAGCGGGACCACCTCCGGCCACCAGGTGGTCCTATCGACCATGGTGAGCAGGTGCTTTAAGCCTTGCGAAGGAAGCAGGTAGCCCACCAGGTCGACATGGACATGGTCGAAACGCCAAGCCCAGCTTGTGGTCCACATATGCCGTGAAAGAGCGGCCCTCCAGAAGAAAATGGAAGTGCCGTGTCGCCTAGTGCAGGGCCAACAATTCCTTGTCAAAAACACTGTACTTGCGTTCACTATCATGCAATTTGCGGCTAAAGAACGCAAGTGGCTGCCAGGCGCCCGCCACCTGCTGCTCAACCACAGCCCCAACTACAACATCTGACACATTGGCTGATGACTGACAATGGCTGACATTGGCTATGACTGAAAAATGTTTAATTTGAATGTAGAGGGATCTTATATAATTGTACATTCTATTGTGAAAGCATGTCCCTGGGGATGAAGTATTGTGTTTTTCATAAGGTCTGACCAAAGCTAGTTCTAAATAAATCATACTGTATACTTTGTTGTTTGTACTGTAAGTTTGTTGTATGCATTTAACCCATCATGGATGAACCATGAGCAGTAAGATGCCGTCTACCAGCGCCAGGGGAGCAGTGTCTTGCTCACCAACACTTCGACACACTAGGAGGAGCAGGGAATCGAATCAGAAAGGTTCAGTTCCCAAGACTATCGCTCTACCTCCTATGCCCCCAATCAACAATGTTTATAAATACACACAACCACAAACACAGAAGTCTGACCCATGACAATGAAAGCAGCTTGGTTTTTCAAGAACACACCTTCAAATAAAAGGTAAGGGGAATGTGATATAATGTGATATAATACTTCTAATAATTTCCAGACAATTAAGTGCAACTGAATACAAGCTGCACTGGCAAAAAATAGATAAATAAATATATGTCTACACACTGAATATAGGCCATACTTGTCTATAAGCCGCAGCTGTACATGTTGTAACATAGAGATTTTTATTATTCTTATTTACACAGAAAGATGTGACACAGAAATTTTTTTTTTTACTTTCAATCAAGTCTCTTACCAATAGTACAATTTGCACAACTATTTAGTTATTTTACCAATATTTTATTTACATTCACCCAATATTTATTGATGTGCACAATTTGATGCTACCCCATGTGCCCTCCAATTGCCCCTCGGGGACAAATAAAGTTTTTTCTGATTCTGATTCTGATTAGATATATACCGGTAAAATTCACAAATATGTACAGGAAATGCTTTTCTGAATAGTTCTGATGATTTAACTCAGGGGCGCCACCATTTTTTTTACGAGCTCAATACATGCTGTGTTGATTACGTATAGTGGTTGCTCATCCGCCTGTCGATCTCCCGCTCCATCCTGAGACCCTGAGAAACTTAAACTCCTTCCCTTGGTCCTCTTCCTCGATCCGGAGTGGGCACTCTCCTGGTTTCCGGTTGAGCAGCATAGTATCAGATTTAGAGGTGCTGATCCTCTGATGAAGCCAACAGAACCACATCATTTGCAAAAATCAGAGACTCGATCCTGTGGCCACCAAACCAGATCCCCTAGATGCCCTGGCTGCACCTAGAAATTGTATCCATAAAAGTAATGAACAGAATCGGTGACAAAGTGCAGCCCTGGTGGAGTCCATCTCTCACTGGAAACTGGTCTGACTTACAACCGGCAAGCTCCGACACCGGTCAGGGACCGAACAGCCCATATAACAGGGTTCGGTACCAAATATACTCGGAGGACCCACTACAGGACTGCCCGCGGGAATGCGGTCGAATGCCTTCTCCAGATCCAGAAACCACATGTAGACTGGTTGGGCAAAGTCCCATGCCCCCTCGAGAACCCTGATGAAGGTATAGAGCTGCTCCACTGTTCCACGACCAGGACGAAAACCACACTGCTCCTCCAGAATCCAGGGGCCCTCCTCTCCAGCACTGCTGAATAGACCTTACCAGGGAGGCTGAGGAGTGTAATCCCGCTATGACATCAAGAAGCTTTTATTGTCATTGTACAGTGTCCCGTACCACAAAATTACTGTTCTGCTATCCGCAATGGATTTGGCCGGTATGCTACTGTGGAGCGAGCAAACACGCCAGCCATTGAAAGCACCATGTTGTGTAAAGAAAGAGAGGAGAAGGAGGGCAAGGGGGAAGGAGGGAGAGGGAAAAAAAGCCACTCCCAAACTAAGCTCCTGTCCGGGGGCTTAGTGTGGGATTGGGAAAAAAACACCTCAGCATATAAGCAACATAATCAGACATTACAACAATACTCATGACTTGCATGTATGGGGGTATTGGGGTGGGCCAGGCTTCACAGCACAGACACTGGAGGCTGTGCGTGCTGCCCAACTGGCACTTGCACAGGCCTCTGTATGCTGCTCTGCAACGGGGGAAAGAAGGGGTGGGAGCCAAGAAGACGTTGAGTTGAGGGAGGTGTGTGTATTGTGTGTCTTCGTGTGTGTGGACGTGTGAGCCCGTGGACTTAAGTCTCCATACAGTCCCGCCCAATTGTCTCTGCCGCCTGATGGTGATGACAAAGGCACGGCCCTCGCTGCGGAGACGACCCTCAGAGAGATCAGATAAGTTCTTCGGTGGAAGATAGTGATGGGAGTGAATGGGGGAGGGAGCATCTCGTCTGCATTCCATCCACGAGAGTGTAGAGATACCAGCCTTCCAAGGCCGGTGTCGGGGGGGGGGCAATGAAGATATCAATTGTTTAGGGTTCAGGCAGACAATAAAATTTTCTGTCTGTCGGAAGTCTTTTCTGGTTCTCCCGGCGGATCCAGTAGCCGGAATTAAGTGGCTAATTTCCTGATAGGACTCCTTCAGTTTGACGTTATCGCTCACTGCTGGGGTCCACCAGCGGATGGGAGGACTGATCCCACGACAGCGACGACAGCCTTACGGCCGCAGTTCTGATCTGCCACCTCGACCACCTCGACAATGGAAGCGCGGTGCATGGCCCATTCAGACTCACTTCCCTTGGGATGTGGTTGTAGCTCGACTGGAGGTGGGAGTTGAAACTCCTTCTGACAGGGGACTAAGCCAGACGTTCCCAGCAGACACTCATATTACATTTGGGTCTGCCAGGTCTGACCTGCATCCTACCCCTCTCTTCACAAGGACTTATCTGTCCAGGTGTAGAAATCTGAGGCAGTCTGGAAATAAATAAATAAATTAATTAATTAATTAATAAATAAATAACAAGTAATTATTGCATGGACACATCTTTGTTTCATATTATACAATCAATCTATGGTTCAGAGTTTAAACACACACACACACACACACACACACACACACACACACACACACACACACACACACACACACACACACACACACACACACCAACACACGCACACGCACACATGCACAGATATGCTACATAAGAAGAAACTTGGTGTGTGATGCCTTACCTCTGCTACAGTAGAAAAGGGAAACTATTAAGTTTAGGTTAAACTATGAGATTTTCCTGAATGCCTTAAGGCACCTCACTTGAACAACTGTCACTGTTGTCTCCTGTTGGCAGAACCTGACCAGGACATGCAGAATACAGTTTGGGATACGGTGGACTAACCAGAATGTAAACTTTATTTAAATCTACAGTTTAGTGAAACTGAACTCATATAACCTTACAAAGTGGAGACTTGCTTCTTTTGCAGCTGGTAAGAACAACATGTCACTTTTGGAATTTAAAGGTATCGTGTGGAGTTTTGATTATTTAGGTCAGCTTTTATGCTCTACTAAACTACTCTGGTCAAGTGATCCATATTTTCAGAGCCATAATCAATCCCTTTTGTTTACAGTTGTAAGTTTATTATAGATAGCTGTACATTTAATGACACTAGACTGCAGTTTTTACACTCCGCTTTGACTGTTGGGACATTGCTGACAAGCCCCCTTATATCAGAGGTAAATAAGCACTTGTTCCCATGAGGTTTATTCACCACAAACTGTTCCAAAACATTTTCTTCACACAAGACATTAGCTGATGCATTGCCAGACCCAGATTGATATCTGACCTGGACCACAACCTGTTGTTGAGACGAAATCATCTAGAATGAAAATTTTGGAACCAACAATGAGAGCAGGGACAAACTACAACTAGTGAAAACACAGGACAGAGGGTGACGCAAAATACCGGACAGCGGAAGCCTTATTGGGGATGGGGGTGGGGAATCTGAAAGGTTTTAACTGTTGTTGTATCTGCTTTCAAGACAAAGTAACGCAGATGTAGAGGACACAGGTAAAGATGTATACTGGAAACAACATGTATAGTTCTAAACAGGTCTGACAAAAAATCAACAAAACACAATCATTCTCAAGGGGGTTTTGTCAGATTTTATTCTTTGGAAATTGGATGGACCTGTTTGGGTTGAGCCTGGTAAAAAGTCAGTGTGGTGTGTTAGCCCCATTTGCTACTCAATCATGTCATGTTTACTGGGATAACAACCTCAAGATTTCAAACAATTAACAAAAAAAAAATTCTAGGTGCAAGTTGTACAGCAATCTGATTACTTTAAAAGTGCTGTAGTGATAGCTTAACATTATAAAGACAGGAAATTAAAGGGAGATGAGAGGAATAATATGCAGCAAAAATTCCTCGGAGGGAATCAAACTTAGGCTATGGTATATGCTGTTCCAGATGAGCAACAAGGGCATTTATCCCACTGACTGACAATCAATGAAGAGCATCTGTTTGAAAACTTCTGACCCAAGAGTAAACTTCTTTACTACCGTTGACAAGATTTTCCTGTAATCTGTATATTTGCAATTAACATTGTGGCGTTACATGTGGATAGTGGTGTTACAAGTGATCTGTTAATTATGGTTCACCTTAATTAACAGAAAAAAAGATGTGCTGATATGCAATAGATTGAAAGAAGCCTCTGCTCTCTGAGAACTTAAACGGCAGAGGCTGCCCCTCCTGCTTACATCTGAAAAGTGAACCCCTGCAGGCAAATAAAGAGAGTAACATGGGTGTAGCAGAAAATAGGGTGCATCCATGTCCCAGATCACATTTGCAATGTTGGGGCGGCTGGTCAGCGTGCTTCTAAAAATGATATATTTTGCCTCAGTATCAACTTTTGTCATGTTGAGACAGCAATAGAAAAGTCAGTGTGGTCTGAAATATCACATGACAAGCTAGCACATGTGTAAACTATGTAGCATTTAAAAAATAAAAGCTTTTTCAAAGTCATTTACAAAATGAAGCGAAGCTAAATGCCTCTACGACACAAACATATTGTATTTTTGGCAAGAAACAATGAATATGAGGTAATGTTTGCTGATGATAAAACTCCACATGGTACCTTTAAAGTCATCCCTTTATACAAACAGGCAGAAATGTCTGCTTAGCGACACGATGTATCACCACTGTATCATTTCTCATTTGTACTGTACTCGTGTTTATCTTCCTCTTTCTGTGTTTTAACTTTTCGGTACAACAAGCAACACAGGAGTGGTTTATCACACAGCCTCCAACCATCTTGAATAAGTGGGGCAGGCTCTTGGTGGTTGCACATGAACACAGCTTTGAGGTGATTGAGTTACTCATACGGATAACAATGACTCTACATTATGTGACTGGAACCCTCGCTTGGCTGACCTCATGATACAGTTGTGCACATACAGACCGCAGTCTATAGCGCAGCTGTCAGTATGGGAATGGGCCCTGGAGTAGTCTTAGAGTGTGTGTTCATATATGCGTGAATGTGGGTGTCTTTAAGGGGGGTTAGAACGATTTCTATGAGCAGCATGGAGTGATTCATGAGCCCAGACTCCTCGAACTCTCCCTCCTCCATTCTGCTACTACACCTCCCCGTCCATCACAGGATGGATAGTGGTGCAGAAAGATAAACAACAAATTGTTGATAGAGAAGGGATGGACAAACTGGGCTGGGTCACCATCGGATCATGAATTCATCCTGAGTGATGTATTTAGCAGCTTTATTGAAAGACTGATTGATGGTAGGACTGTAACTCATTTTCTGAGGAGAGCGGTTCCATATCCCTTGATGAATTGATATGGTGAAATGATAACCCTCCATAGGGTTACATGTTACTCTGTGAGTTTGTGGGTGCGTGTGTATGCACATTGTAGAATTATTTCCAGTGGAATATATATTTGAGACAATATATTGTCATGTTAATGCAGAGGAGTGACAGAACAGGTATTTTTCTTAATAGGTGAGTAATTTGTAATCAAACTCTTCACATCATGGTCTAGTGAAATCCATTTGCATTGAACCACATTTCTTCTCTAATTACTCGTTATCTTATTCTTTCACACAAACAGATAGATGACAACGTGCCCAATAAATCTCAAGGGCACAGCTTAAGTCAAAACTGCAGCACTGAGAACATTATCACCCCTGTTTTGGTCTCACTTATCATGCATCACTTACCCCCACCCCCACCCCACTCCCACACCCAATCCACAATCTGACAGTAATCAGCTTTCACACACCACAGACGCACCATGACACACACGTTTGGGCCTGTAATTTATCTATCAAAGCATTGTCAGATAAAGCGCTGTCATTATCAGATCATTAAATCACAGAGAAGGTCAGTGGTTTGCACAATCTGCCAATAGCTGGTTTCAGACATCTTAAAGGTTGGATTTGAGCTTGTTGTGGTAACTTTAACAATTATTAATTTGTTTTTCATGTTTTAAAATAACAAAACCACAGAACATTTCTGTTACTTGTTGCAGGCTGCATTTCAAATAATGATCCAGTTTGTCAGCTCAGGACGAATGAATGACACCCTTGCGTTAGAGGGTAACATCAATTGCAATCAGTTGATTTTTCTTTGACGAAGAACCCTGTCACCGTTTAACCTTGCTTCCCTGCCATAGTTAGCAAAACTACCTTTCCTCCACATCAGGGGCTGAAGTCAATGTTGAATAGAGAATTATACCTAAACTGGAACAACAAAAACATTCAAATTGGAATGAGCAGCTATTAATGGGCTATATTTCTCTTTACACTTCAGAACATGTCAGTCTCCTGTAGAATATGTGAGTCACTGTGCCAAAATAATACGAGCTCTGTGCATTAAATCTGTTTATCTGTGTGCATCTATGTATTCTGTGTGTGTGTGTGTATGTGTGTGTGTGTGTGTGCCTGTGTGTGTGTGTGTATGTGTGTGTGTGTGTGTGCCTGTGTGTGTGTGTGTGTGTGTGTGTGTGTGTGTTTGTGTGTGTTTGTGTGTGTGTGTGTTGTCAAATAGAAGTGAAAAAGAGTATTCAGATGGTAACAAGGGCGAAGTGGGACATCTATTTATAAGACAAATATAAACAATGAATAAAATGGCAAATTTTGCCAAATTTTGTTACATCAATAAAAATCAAGACTTTTCTTCATTTGTCAACTTCCTGAAGAGAATATTGTCTGTTGGTTGTGGTGTCACTAAATAAGCAGAAGAGTTATCTAAATATACGAATATCTTGATATCAATAAGAATTTATGTCAAGACTTAGGGGGAGAACTCAAAACAACAAAAAGAAATCAACATTAATTGAAAAATTCACCTTTTTTTTCAATTAAAAATAGCAGAGAAAATGACCTCATCAATATAATCACCTGTAAAAGACCAGGAGTTGAATTGCTTTCATTTCATCTATTCATTCAATCATCATCTAACGCTTAGCCTGCACTCAGGATCGTGGAGATGCTAGAGCCTATCCCAGCTGTCATTGGGGCGGAGCAGGGGTACATTTTATTGAACCAAAATGTGTTTATGTTTGTGTATGTGTGCATGCACTTGTATATGTGTGTGTGTGTGTGTGTGTGTGTGTGTGTGTGCGTCTGATTCATTGTCTATCCTAATACGAGTCTAATGTCGATACAAACTGTAAGTATTACTGCAATTTTATTTTTAGTTTCATTCACACCTTTCTTTAAATTTGTGCAACAATCGTCATAGGAAATAAAGAGCCACAGGATGAAAAACTTGATTATTAAAAATGTATTTGTGGTTTGGAATCCTTACATCAGTAAATAATTACACAATTGGATATTATAAGAAACTGTACCACAAATGTTTAAAATTGATGCATATACAAGTGTTAGTAGTACAGCATCAAAGTTTCTCTACTTAGGTTGAGTACTGTTAATATTTGCCTGATACTGGTACCTGGAATCCAGTGCCTGTACCTGGTGGTACTTTTTTAGTTAATGTATCTCACAGTAAAAAGAAAAATACTGTTGGTTTCAGACTAAAACTTGACTTCACACATTGCTTTAGTACTATCCTAATTAGTCAGGTATAGAAGTAGGGGTGGCGAGGCGCAGGAGGGAGAGCGATCATCCTTGGAACCAAACATTCCTGATTCAGTTCCCGGCTCCTCTTGCCGTGTCAAAATGTTGTTGAGCAAGACACTCAACCCCATGCCAATTGCTCATGGTTCTTTCATGATGGGTTAAATGAGATAATCAATATACTTTGTAAAATATACATTATTATAGGAAACACTGTCTGTCCCTGATCAGACACATTTTGAACCTAAAAGTAGTGCAATCTGTTAGGCATAGTATCTGTCATTTGGTTACAATTTGTGAGGTCGAAATTGGAGAAGACTTATTTTGTGATCGGGAATTGAGTATGTCCCCTGTTCAGATGTGAATTTTGCCTATATAAAGGCAGAGTAAATGTATTCATGCAAAATACTGAATATAAACCTTTAATCTGAAACTTACTAGATAGTTTACTACCAGACAATACTGATGGAGTCAATGCTTTAAAGGCTTGCCATCTATCGAAGATGAACATCTTCTGTGTTAAAAGTGAGCATAAAGGCAACATAATCTGCACCACACCTAGCTAAATGACTGTAAATACAAATATGAAATCCATTTAGCTTTTAGACTTTTTCTGCATTTAACCTGTTTTTTCCTCAGCTTTTTATTTTGTATTACAGAAAAAGTAATATGTTTTTGCCTCTGATACAGTAACCAATCTTGTGACCCCTCTTTGCCTTAGATTGCTTGACTAAGTTGATGTTAACCATGTTGTAGAGAGGAGGTCACAGGGTCATGCTTGTCTCTCTTTAACATAGAGAACAGGCATTGGGTATCAAATTCCATAATTTAGCACCAATCTGTTAGATGTCATTTCACACTGTTTCAGATTGATGTAGTTTGTTACTTGAAAATGACAGTTTTCAAACCCTATTTATAGTATTTTTCAAAATCAGATTAGAATAATTATATGTTTTCTCAGCAAATTATGTTAAAATAACTGAAATCAATGCCTTGTTTCTATAGTTACTGCAACCAGAGAAAAAAGTAAAACACTTTAACTTCTATAGGATATAAGCAGGTAAGCGATTTTAAACACCTTTCTGTACAATTGAATTCAATTGCTGTTACCACAGTCACCACAGTTTAAGAATTACAACTTGCAATGTGGATTCTGTCTGTTATATCAGAAGAGGAGGAGAGAAACTGTGATTGCAACATTGCAAAACTGAATCTTATAAATCCCAGTGTTCTCCAAGCCCAGCCGCATCAAGGCCCATAAAATCGATTTCCTGTACAACCGACATGGGCTGTTTGCTATATGTGGTAGCGTATTACTCAAAGATTTAACTGAACACAACACAATATCACAAAACTGCACACAGATACACACTGTGTCATGGGGTCAAGGATTCAGAACAGAATGCAAAGGCACAACTATTATTGTAATTATAGCACACATGAATGTTTTATCTCCCTCTCACTTGAATTAGATCTCTGTCCCCTTTTTATTAATCGTCACAGGGCGATCTCATGTACTGGACCCACATTCCTTCACCTTTTCCAATTTCTCCAACTCTCAATCCCATCCTGCCTTGGTTGGTTGTGCTTCCAGCTGCTCCAGTGCTCCTCTCAAACTACTGTCACAGAGCAGTCTCTAATCCTTCATACTGCCCTTCATAGCACCGGCTGCTCTTTGTGCTGAGATTGATCTCACAGCCTGTGAGAGCCCGCCTTTGAGAGAGACAGAAAGGCAGCAGAGAGACGGATGAGAGTAGAGTGACAAACTTGCGGAAAGACAGTGTGGAAACAAGAACACAAAGAACCGGAGGCACAACAGACATATATGAACAAAAATGTTTTGTGGGAATGGTACTTTTACTTGCTAGTGTGTTTGTGTGTGTTTGTGTGTGTTCAATTCGATCATGTAATTTCTCTAAGGGTGTCGCTAGAGTCTGAGCATGAAGCACAGAGACCATCTAATGCAATAAGTCAATAATACATCCCATCATTGCACACACCCGCTCACATAAACATTCACTTGCACGCAGCATAAAACAGCCTTCCAGGGGAAAAGATGAATATTTTCTTGTCTCTCTGAACCACTTCATGTGTGAAACAACATTGTCTTCATTCTGTGTGTGGAAAAAAAAAAAAAAACTTCAGCATCTCATCAATCTGAGGAGAAGAAAATGGCATGTATGAATTTTTCCAAATGGTCTGGGAGAGATGAATTGGCAAGACTGCTAAGGTCAGTGGATCACATTTAGCATGAACGTACCTTGAACAAGCACACATACTTTTTTACATCAGTGCAAATGTAGATGATGTTGCATGAGAGCAGAGGGGGATTGGTTTGTCAGCAGGATTTATTTAGCTTCCTAGTCCTTGACTAGGATGAAGAGGAGTCAACAACAAGATGTTCAGACACACCAAGTCTTCTCCATTTTTCTTTCCAATCTAGGTTTGAGTTTTAACACTTTCACAGTGCACTTTCACAGCTATGAGTGAAGCTTCTTTATGGAGAATCGAGTCAAGATTTCATCATTTGTTTCATCTTCACATAATCGTATGCACGTCTGTGGCACAATGCAAAAATAAGCAAGTAGCACTTTAGCATTGCAGCCTTAGTGAGCTACTAAGGGTTAACCCAATTCCTTATAATGGCCTTGATTTAAGGAGGAATATATATTTTTGAAATTGATTTTGGAAAAAAAAATATTTGTAATACTGTCCAGTAGTACTTCAAAAATAAAATAATCTTTTTGAACAGATGTAAACAGTGTAAAAGTCATAATGCTAAAATTCCTTTTGAAGTGAGGACAATACGAATTGCAATGCATTAAAAAAATAGTCCATTAGTAAAGGAACATTTATCATTTGTTTTTGAGAGCCAATTAGCCAGATCATGTTGTGAATTACTTTGTTTTATGTTAGGACTAAGACTTATGGCAGTGGAATTTAGGTACAGAAAGGGGATTAAAAGTGATGAGCAGTTAGATTATAACCAAAATGTGACAGAGGCAGAGATAAAAAGCCACCGAGGTCAGAGGTCACAGGCTAGCCAGAGACAGTTGTTTCATAATCATATACACAAGACACATTTTCAGTGCATTGAAATAACACAAGCAGCACAGTAAGCAGCAACACACCTGAGGGTCTATACATGCAGGCACATGCGCGTACATACACTCACTCGCTCTCTCACACACACACACACACACACACACACACACACACACACACACACACACACACACACACACACACACACACACACACACACACACGCTCTCCAGCTTCTATTAGTTCTGATTGTACACAAGGGGGGAGTAACATCCTCACACCGAAGAAGAGTCTCACACCACTAATTTTCATCGATGTATAAAAATACAAATGACAGAAACATGAATGTTTAGATGTCATTCTATCACCGTTTATTCATGAAATCTGCCATTTTCATTCCTGTTATGGATTCAGTACGGCGATACCTTGACCTGTGAGTTTGATTTGCTCCGTGACTGAGCTCGCGACTTCATTTGCTTGTGTGTTAAATTAAATTTCCCCATTAAAAGGAATTGAAATGCCATTAATCTGTTCCAGCAACCCACCCCCCCCCCCCCCCCCCCCCCTTCTGAGTTACTGTTTTTTTTTTTTTATAGTATTTTGATTAAT
>CAAKHD010038101.1:68932-96064 GCA_901007705.1 Fistularia tabacaria
AGCGGTTGTGATGTTAGCTGCCGCGAAGAGCGTCCGCCCACCACCACAGAAAATAGGATGGTGTGTGTGTGTGTGTGTGTGTGTGTGTGTGTGTGTGTGTGTGTGTGTGTGTGTGTGTGTGTGTGTGTGTGTGTTTTCGCGTTGCTTTCAGTTCACTGTGAACTTCTGTAGCAGGAACTGTTTTTCATTGCGCCTCCAAGGGCTGACATTAAGGAGTCCACCGCCTCCCCTCAGCTCACTGTTCAGTCGTTTCCACTCCACGACAAGTTGTTTAAAATGTTTAAAAAAGGTCAGAGAAATCCTTGTACAAATGATTAAAGAGTATTTTTTAAATGCTGAACGTCCTGGTTGCATCTTCAGAGATGATTCTTTGCCTCATGTTACACATGACATTGCTATTATGTTAGCAAGTGGAGTCTCAGGCTAGCTTTCATACACTCAGAAGAGAATGAATAATACAATAAATGAATTTTATACATCTATACTTACAAAAATATCAGGTTTCTTTTAAAGAATGTGTTTCACTGAAAACTATTTTATAGTTCGTCCTGGGAAGTATGTAATTCTTGCACTTCCTTACCCTTAGTTTTGTTCTTTTCTAATTTTAGATCCTATGAAATGGCCTTCTTGCTTTTTTACTTCTCAAGTTCTTGGTCATTCAATTTCACAACTGTTTTTTTCACACATGTGTATCTTCTCTACTTTCTCATTTTGTGAGATGGGGGCGCAGAAGTAGCAAGAAGGTCCCTGGTTGGATTCCAGCGGGGGGCCTTTCTGTGTGGAGGCTTCACTGGAACCTGCTGGTTCTTCGGTTTCCTCCTGAAATCCATGAATATCAAGGGGGTTCATTGGAGACCCTGCATTGCCCAGATGTGTGAATGAGAGAGCCAGAGTTTGGTATCTCTATATGTGACCAGGTTTAATCCCGCCTCTCCTCCTGCGACCCTGACTGCAGAATAAGTGTCGACGATGAATGAAAGCGTGAATGAAGCTTCTTCTTTTCCTTTCGGCTTTTCCATTCTGGGGTCGTCACAGCAAAACGACCTCCTTCAACCCTGTTCTCTGTATCCTCTTCTCCCACACCAACTAGCTTCATGTCCCCTGTCACCACATCCATAAATCCCCTCTGGTCTTCCTTGAGACCTCCTGCCAGCCAGTTCCAACCTCAGCATCCTCCTACCAATATATTCACTCTCCCTCCTCTGTACATGAATGAACCATCTGTGATGCATGAATGAATATTTATATAATAACTTGGAAGGATGTACAGGATGGTGGTGAGACTTGTAATATTGTCTGGTTTAAAGACAGGGCATTGAGGCAGAGCTGGAGGCAGATGAGATGAAGATGTGGAGGTTCTGTTTGAGAGTGATGAGGATGGAGAGGATCAGCAATGAGTCCTTCAGAGGGATGGCACGTGATAGATGTTGTGGAGATAAAGCCAGGCTGAGTACAGAGGAGGGATGGTGAAGATCTAGCTAGATGGAAGAGGAAGACCAGAGAGCAAGTTCAAGAAAGAGGGAAGGAGGACAGGAAGTTAGCTGATGTGAGAGGAGAGGAGATGTTTAGATGGCAGCAGGTGATTGGCTGTGGAGACCCCTGAAGGGAGCAGCCCAAAGTAACAACCTTCAACATTTCTTAAAAGTAATATGTCAGGAATTTCTCGTTCTTCAGCAATACCTTTCTCATTTTGAGGCAGTCTTATGTCTTATAGATGTTACGGTAATGTTGTGTTTTTATCGTTTTTTCCTGCCATTTTCCTGTCATTTCAAAAACACTCAAGTAAATTAGCCTTGCAAATGAGCAAGGAAAAGGAAAATTTGCAAAGACTTGTCAAAAACACACACAGAAAAACACTCCTCTGACAATCCTCCACTGGATGATCTCTTTTTTAATTAATTTATTATTATCATTATTATTGTTATTATTATTTATCACAATTTTTGATGTTTTAAACAATACCTAAACAGTATAATACCACTGTATGCAATTACTATTTTGTAGAAACAAACCCTTGCCTCGTGACTATGCATTCATTTCCCCTTGCAAAAGGTTAATTGTGTTTGTGCACTGGAATTCACATCGTCAATGTGTCTGCTGGCTATTGGCTTACAAACATGTGTTATGCCACAAATATCGGGCCATGAACCGCCTGCTAGCTTGTCCTTTTTGATGATGCCGGGGAAAATGTGCACACCATGAACATTATTACATTATCATGCACGATAACGCCCAGACTCTTGGAACATTTGATAAAATCCCAGCGACTTCATGATGTCTCACTGCAGATTAAGTTCTCCTTGCTCAGGTGGAGAAATGCCTCTGTAATTGTTAAATCCAATGGATGTTAATTAACCCTCCTGAGTGGCGGCTCCCAGCATTAGATAATCGACTGTTGTTACGTTTCATGAAATTCCATCGCTGCAAATTGGTGATTGAAGGAACTTGAAAGTGAAGAAACGGTCTTGAACGTTGTGATCTGCAGCTTAATGCTTCACTATCGGAGCCGCAGCTTCTTGGCTTCTTCAAAATAAAGAAAGAACGCGATTGTTTTGGATTTTCAAGGCAAACCAGAGAGAGACCATCCATTGACGTTTCCGTCTTTGTTTTTGTGAACCCACAAATGAGAAGCATTCTGGAACAGCAGAAATTGCTTCACCCGCCACAAGGAATGTAGAAAACAACAAATGGAAAGGATGGTGATGTTTGCGTCCACAAGCCTACGCTTCGATTTGTAAAGCAGTTTCTGTGTCTGCTTTATTTTTCATTTGTTTTCCAAATGAGGGAGAAGTAAACCACGGCCACTTTCGATGAGCTCTGTTTTATTTGAACAACAATGTTTTCTCCTATCCAAGTTTTCAACAAATTTTCATTGAAAAGCAAAACCGATACGAACCCTTCTTAAACAAGCCTAAAAGATATTTTAATGGGTTACTTTGGCATCCTCTGCCCATTTTGTCAGATTACAGCCAAATTCGTAAATATCGAAGTATCTTTTTTTCTGATCGAGAGAAAAGCCTATTCAGCTGGAGACTTCCACGTTGCCAAACACCCTTTGTGTCTTTGCTCTGATGACTCTTTGGCTTTAAGATTACTCACATGGATATTGATGGGGATAGGAATCAAGAAGTGCTTATCAAATAGTCCCATCAATCATAATGGATCAATTCCTCTTTTAAAGATGTGTGTGATTTTCGGGTGTGCGTCTACGCCTAAGTTAACAAGGAGTCACAGCTGAGCCATAAATTAGTAAATGATTTGACTTATAAGTAGAACATTAAATCTTTTCCCATCCTTTGTTGTCCAGGCGTTGTCAGGCAGGTGAAATTCAGATTTATTTTTTTATTTTTTTCCTTCTAGTGGCACAATGGGATTGTGTATTTGCACAAATGTGCCGTGAATATATCCGTTAAAGCTGTTTGCCGAGGCGCGATAGAATGTTTCTGTTTGCACTGTAAACGGAATTCCCTGTTTTATGTCTGCGAAGAATGTGAGTGGAAAGTTTGGAAACTCCGGATGATTCATGAATCCTGGCCGCAACAACTCGAGCGCATACATACAAGAAGTGATTGAAGAGAAAACTAGTCAAGAGCCTCGATTGTGAGGTTTGAAGGTTGTTTGTCAGTACGAGGTTGGTGGTTGAATTCCTGATCATGGATCAGTAAACTGCTTGGATGCCAGAACCCTTTCATGGAAAACTGTAATCGAAATTATGGCAAAAATATTGCCATTTGCTTTTGGTGTGCAGTTATCCATTATGAGGCGGTTATTCGGACATGATGGGAATCTTGTTGTGACTACGGATGTTATTTGATTAATTTTACACTTTGATGGATTTGGACAGCGGAGCGTCTGTTGCCGGTCGGGAAGGAGAGGACCGGATCTGGAGGGTTTGAGAGCAGACCGTACCATCCTCAGCACTGAGTGACAATCCTTCTAATGAAAGGAGGAGATATTGTGTATCAGCTGAACATGTGGATGACAAAAGGTTCCCGTGGGGCAATGATAGGTCCATCTCCTCCTTGGTGGTGCTCAGCATCTTATAGCCATTTGGATTTGATAGTCTATAAATCCACGCCACCTTTCATTCTGGGATTTTGGTTGTGGTTTTTGTTGTCATAGTCACAATAAACATCATTAAACATGCTTCTACACTCATCTTGACCTAGCTGGGTTTTTCGATGTGTGCTGAGGGAGGAGTCGTCTGCCCAAACAAACAGGGTGTTTTTTGATATCACTTTGCTCCATTCACACATAGCACGTACTTGACATAACCAAAAACAAGGTCTCAAAAAGTTCTAGACTCAGTGCTGGTGACTAAGATCAGTTTTTTACATTGGCTCTACGGTGTTAGAGCTCCAGCAGTGTCTCTTTGATGATGCTTGAGATTTTGTGATGTTTGTTATCAACATGCTGGGCTGGTCAAAGCTACTGGCACTGATTTCAGAAGGCATGGAACTGTGGACTTCAGATGCAGCTGTAGCTCAAATGGCTTCAAGCACTCGTCCGTATAAACTGACTTTCATGGTTGTTCAGAAACTGGAAGGAGCAAATTTAACAAGAAATGTTGCGAGAAAGTTTTTTTTTATCAGATGTGGTTGGTTCGAACAGGGGAGGTGGTTGTAACAGTAAGTGCGGTTTTTAGGGGCTGATTAAAGACAAACAAACCAGAATGCACATTTAAACACTGACTGCATCGTTAAAATGTACTTTTTCCGCAGTGAATATTTGATGAAAATATACCAACTAAATGTCCACAGGTTGTTGAAATATGTGATCAAAAAAACTGAAGTAAAAAATAAAAATTGTCAACCTACATTTATGTGTAGACAGAATAACCTTGTGTGAGAAGGGAAACCTATTTCTTCTAGGTCATTTAATCCAATGAAATTTGACAAGCACAGGTAGCAATGAATAGTGTCAAAACGAAAAACAACGTGTTGTCGCCTTGTGTTTCCAGTGAAGTACCGAATGTGGTTAGTGGTATGAAACACAATGTTCTCAGGTGTCGCGCCCCTTCGAACTCAGCAGGCTTCATTCATTCAAGTCAAATGATGACGTACGTTGTGCCTCCTCCAGGATATTCCCACAAATCATTTCACAACCCTGCTTAGCCAGACGGGTTCTGCCAAGTCGAGTTGGTCCGCAAGACTTGTATGCGATTTCTAAAATATGCTGTATTTAATTCTTTTCTCAAGTACTTATTTTTTGATTGCATTTTTATGTTGCATTTGTACTAAACAATGGCACATGTGAATGACAAATAATAAGATAATTGAGGCTTTTATGCTGTAAAGTGAGTTAATTTGTGCATCATTGTGCGCGCACTCTGAAGTGTTTTTGATCTGACCACTCGATGGCCATGTTTGCTGAATAACCGCCGCTTTGTCTGGAGAGAGTAAATCACTCCAATTTTAGTCTCAATCACGAAATGAAATTTGAATCGTGCAGACAAATGCACATGTCTATAGATTTTGTTGTATGACAGTGAACCAGCAGACACACAGGAAGCAGAAGAGCTGTGCTTCCTTTAGATGCCGTGATAGTCGGGTATCTCTGTAGCGCTGCAACTGCCAGCTCATGACTTCCAGGTTGATATTTACTCTCTGCCCAGTGTGAGTAATCTGTTGAGTGGTGATCGGCCGTAAATGCAAGACGTACCTGTTTCCGACGAACCAGGGCATTCATCCCTTTCTTACTGACTCTTGAATTTTTTTCTGTCCCTTGCTTCTTTTTCTGCCTGATGAAATATCAAAATCTGTTCATCCAGCACCTTTGCAAGAAATATATCAATTCCCTGCCCTTTGTGATTAACATTTTTTTCAGTAAATTTTCACGTTTGTCAGCTGTGTTCACACAGTAAGAGAGAAAGCAGCTGTTTGTGTCAAGAGGAGCAGAATCTCTTAATGACCTGTTAATCTGAAGTGAACCATCATTTTCAGAGATCTGCCTCCCGTGTCCTTGGCATGCTGTGCTCATGCCGCTATCTCTATCCTCCAGCCCTTTAACCCTGCGTCCACACTCTTCCTTGCATTGTAGATATTTGCATTCAGCTTCATTGGATTGCATCTTCATCGCTGTGCAAGACACACACAAAATACCTGCTTATTTTACCACACTAATTCCTTCACAGATGGCTCAAGGAAGAAGCATGTATGTGTCTTGTCACATTTCAGCCTAGAGCCACTCCTTCACAGGACTATTAGCAGGTCCTCTGTCCTCTCCACTGTTGGAAGTGAGTAAGGGGACACATTATGACACATGATTGTGTCTCCCACAGTCACTGGAGCTTTTTTTTACCTCAGGACATTCACACGGTTACATAGCATATTTTAGGAGACAACGGGCTCAGTTTGAAGCTTGTCTGTCTCAGCTGAGGTTGCAGTCTTATGAACACGGATGGTAGTAAATTAGACTCACCTGTTACTTTCTTAGGTTCTCCTCGGTTCATTTTTTTGGATCATATATTTAGTGCCGGGACATTTACTCAGAGATTTTTGGCCATATTTAGGGTAGCATGCAATTACTGCAGATTTTTTGGCTGCGCAACTATGAGGCAAATGTCCCCTTCCACTAATGGTGCTTTATTGGACTGAGATGTCGTGATTGTGGCGGCCATTTCAGTACAGTGACCTCATTTGCTTGTCAGACAAACCGCTTTAAAAAGATTACGATTTGTAATTTGGTGCATTATTTTGCAGGAAGTAGCTTTCCGAAGTTTTGATGGACATGGTGTGCAACAATACTCAGGCTGGCTTATTGAACACAACTGGCACTAAGGCATTCAAAGTGTTTTAGGACAATAGTCCACACACTATCACGCCACCACCTGGAGCATGAACTGTTCCTTGGAGGTGGATGGATCTGTGTGTTCATGTTGTTCATGACAAATTGTGACTCAACTCTCTAAAATTTTTTCGGAACAATTTAACCTCATCAGTGCAGTGTAGTATAGTATACGAAGCCCGAGTGATTGTTGCAATTTCCTTTTCTTAGGGAGCAGGGATGGATCCCAGTGTGGTCAGCAGCTGCTATTGCCAGGCTGCTTCAACATTCAGTGTGCTGCTCAGAGATGTTTTCTGTGTACCTTGGATGTGATAAGTACTTTTTAGAGGAGCTGTTGCCTTTTTCTATCATCTTGAATCTGGCAACTGAACTATGACCCCTGGAATCAACTAGGCCTTGTGTTCCAGAGAACTGCCCCGCAATGGACATTGGCTCTTTTTCAGGCCGTTCTTGGCCACTCCAAGGGATATTTGTGTGTGATGATCTGAGTTGATCAACAACCGAAGCTGGATTAAAAGGCACTGAGATAACCTTTCCTCCCATTTTTGAAACTTTGTTTGAACTTCATGTGGTTGTCTTTACCATGTTAACGTTCATAAATTCATTGAGCTACTGCCATGCGATTGGCTGATTTGATATTTGAGTTAACCAGCAGCTGATCATGTGTACCTCATTCAGTAACCACTGAGGGCATATTCCTCACAGTTGGTGCAGCTAAACATTTTACATTTCAATCATAACAAAAAAACATCCTGTCTTTTTTTAATCTTAGACATATTGTAATTGATCAGGAAGCACTTTTTTTGAAAGGTGTCTTGTAAGTTACACAGATCATCTCACAGCTGTCAAAGTTGCAGTATGTTTTTTTTTTTTTTTTTAAACATCCTTAAAGGCAAAGTAATACATCGTAAACCATTCAACCGCATATGCTCAAAACAGAAGTGACGTGGGGCAATTGGCAAGAGAGGACAATTTGAGTTTTTTTTTTCGTTGTCTTGTCAAGTATATATGTTATTGCTGTCACGTTTACCTTCACAGGAAGTGAAGGGAGCCACCACAGGAAACGTGAATGTGAACTGTTGACACATACTGGATTGTGTTTGCGCTCTTCACCTATTTTTCCATACATTTCAGAATCATTATAGTAAGAAATAACTCAGATCGCAAAGTGAAATTAAAAGTAATGAAATAAAATAGAAGGTATCTAAGAGGAGCAGTAGTTATTGTAAGGCTCTTTTCAATATTGATTTCTATCATTAGATTTCTTTTGACACTTCATCATTACATATAACCTTAAAACACACAATATCTGTGAGTATGTCAGCTTTTTTTTCAGGAAATGTCGTCTTTTTTCCCTTCAGTTTTATGCCTGAATTTCAAATGATTTCTTGCTACTTTTGGGTCAGTTTCATCCTGATTTTTAGTTACATTCGTCACAGAGTTAAGGTTATTACTTGGGGAAACGGGAACGTTTTGCTATTTTTGAACTATTATTCATCTTGTACTTGAACTTTACTACAGACAACAAAGATTTGACAATCACATCATTGGCGATTAATCTAATTTGATTGACCTGTTTTCAATTACGGGTGCATGATAATGTTTTATGGGTGTGCCTTGCATCAACAATCCCTTTATCATCGGCTTTTGAATCAGAGTGAAATAGTGAGGCGCCTGGAAATTCCCAACCTCCGAAAATGATCATTCACCGAGGTAGGTTTACTCACCCGACGGTGACTCCAGCCAGTCATCACCTAGATGATTTTGATGGTTTTACCACACTCTCAGTGTCATCCTCCCATCCTTTGGGCTCAAAGAAAAGAGAGAGTTGCATCTTGGGATAAAAAAAACAAAACAAAACAGCGACCAAAAAACAATGAAAAACACTAAATTCAACCAGGTTATGAACTGTCAATGGATCTATAAATACCGTCATTACACACCAGAGCAGAAACCCGTGTTGCCGGATCACCGGCCAGTAATTCAGGACATTTAGACACTCGGCAACCACCAAGCATCGCATTGATTTGAGCGAATTTATTCCCATTGCAGCAACTACTGTTTTACTGTGATTGGTGGAGGTGACCTTTACTTTGGTGATGTCTCCCTTCCTATCTCTCGCTCCCAGGATTTTCCCCATATTGTGGTATGAAATCGTAGGAAGCTTCCCCACTGTAGAAAAATAAATAACACAAGGAGGACGCCAGTGGGCCCGGCTTCGTTAAAGTCGCTCGAAGGTCAAAGGTTGCTCTTGCTGACGTCATTTAATCTGCGGGAGACTCAATCTCAGTGTTTAGACTTTCCAGCTGAGTTAACAGACTGTTTTTATCTTATTATGCCAAAGGCATTTGTTTGTATTCACCCACTTGAGAGCCTCCTGACTGTATGAAAGGCTGTCCACATTTATTCCGTCAAAATTTATATTTCAGTTCGTGCGAAAATCAGTCAAAAACAAAATGACATGAACAGCTGCTGTGCAACTGTGGGTGTGAGGCAGCTTAGATCCCACACTTGCTGTGGGTCCATCTGGAGTGGGAGACGTGGATTCCTTCAAGTTCAGACATGTAGGGGAAGTCTTTATAGCTGCATGTTAGCCCTTTTCCCCCGCTGCAGATATCATTCAGTACTTATCTGAATGTCTGGAAAGAAATTGCTGAATAATTTGCCAGACAGTCCTCAAAATTTAAAAAGACACAAACCAGTGAGAAGAGAATTCTCAAAGAATTGAAATATGGTTTTGTAAAACATGTGTCTTTCCATGTTAAGGTGTTCCACAAAGGTTTTGACAATTCTTTATCTGCTACGCCATTGCAGATTCTCTTTTATGTAAACGGATATGCTCCAGCTGTGGGGAAATATCAGCCCGTAATGTGTCAAAGTGAGGGGTTCCTTAATTTAAATACAGCACTCTATTCATGTTGCCTACGAGTTACACAGCAGACATTACCCTGGAACAATTTACATAGGATTTACTTAACAGGCGTGTCAGAGTGAGATTGACTTGGAAGAAAAGAAAAAGGGGCTCTGCAATTAGAATAAACCTGCAGGAAGAAAAACAACAACTTTAACAGGGAGATGTGTATATTTTGGTTGATGTGACTGTTTTGCGATCACTAAGAGATGGGATGAAGAAGCATCCATGCAGCCAGACAAATCCAACTGTCTCGAGTTTCAGTTCACTCTGCCATTCTGTTTGACCCTCCCTTTTATTTAGACTGATTTTCAAAGTCTGCAAATTTGAAGTATGTCCCAATCCTCTTTTTTGGTTTGGTTTGATACCTGATGTGCACCAGCACTTCTGTAAGCACAAGATGGCTGCCACAACTGCTGAAGTGGATTGAAGGACCCGGGCAATTTAACATAATTTTTGCGGCTCAACACAAACAGACATATGTCACTCTGTTGATGTGAAACATTTTTTTGCAGCGCAATGCTGATTGTCACTGTGCAGTTGTTGATTTGGGCAGAGAACTCTATGGATTTGCTATGAAGAGCTCAAACACTTAAAATAAACATCCATGACTAAGAATCTTTATAAGATTTTATATTTTGACCGTGGGGTTGATAAAGAACAAATGCTGTCACGAAAAACAAACAAACCGAAATGCATCAGTAATTGTGTTTGCTACAGCCCAAACATTTACTGTAGTCATTAGTATTAGTCAGGTGTAACACCGTATTACAACATATCAGTGTGATTCATCCCCTCTGTTCCACTGTGGCCCCTGTAGGGTTAGCATTGAGGCCCTAAATAAATGAAAAAAAATAGCTTATTTATTTTTTCTGAACACATTTCTGCATTTGTAAAAAGGAAGCGCCTCAGAGATGGGAGCAATACAAGGTTCTGAAAGGAAGGTGTAAGATGAATCTCCCTGGTGGAACCATTTTGACTTGCTGCTTGGGGCTGGCACATGATGGAGATAAGATCCATGTTTCTAGGATATAAATGTAAGTTCTGCATGTTCATTGCTCCTTTGCCTTCTTCTGGCTTCGTATTTTTTAAGTCTCACTTTGCTCAAGACTGCTAATGGTTGTTGTTCGGCGAAGCTCTAGAGGGGCCATTGAAGGTCATGTCCTCTTTTACCTCTGGTATTTGGAGGGGATCAGTGCTGCTGAGATGAGACTCTAGAGTGCCATTAGAAATGCCTCTTCACTTTATTTTTCTTTGTGCTGCCCATTTCCTGAGAGCCTCTGCTACCCACCGTCATTTTCTGAAAACACTAATTGCATTTGGCCTTCAGACGTGCCTTTCACTGTAAACGCACCCTCCAATGTGAATAATTTATTTATAACCACAAAGACACAGTCGATCACTTGTATAGACTACTGTGCCATCTAGAATAATACAGCAATACATCAGATTGATGTAAGGCCAGATATAATGAGATGCAAATAAAAGTTGGTGCAGTGAAAATGTCTGCAAGGGTCCATCTTTGCTGAAATGTACTGGGTTCTGCCCCCAGTCGTGCCCCGGTCGGGAGGTGGGTGTTAGGAGCAGAAATATTTATCAGCGTAACCAGTAATTGCAATACGATAACCTTTGACCTTAAAAAAGACGTGGTTTAAAATACTCATCCCATCTTTCCTTTTGGTTTGAACCCAAAACTACTTCCTTGCCCCTCCTACAGACACCACCAGATTTCTTGACGCTAGATTAGTGGTTGGTCTCCTTGGACTAATGGGAAGTCATAGAGCAGACCTTCGCCGTGGCCAGCGACGAAGCTCCTTTTTCTTACTTTGTCAGTGTTGATTGGCCTCAGAGTATACTGCAGATCCACCAAGTTAGTCTTTGCATAATCCCGCTAAAAGACGGACACTTAACCAGCAGGTGCGAGTGAAAGCACAACTTTGTTGCTGGAGGAATGTGTTGCTCTTGACACTGAAAGCTCAGCCAAATGTTGGAACACCCGGGAGCCGCCGATGCTTCCTGTGAATCTGATTTTGAATGCAACGAATGCGGTGCAGCTGTGTGGGTGTCTTTCTTCCCATTTCAATTTCAGTATTTTGCTCTTACTGTAGTTCAATGACATTATGTAATGCTTATGAGAGCACCTTATCTGAAAGAGTATTAGACAGAGTTTGCACAACTCACATGTTGCTGAGGAAACGGGATGAACGGAAATTAACCGTACATGTTTTTGATGGCCGAGTTTGAAGTTTTGAAAGGACATTTATTGAGAGATCTTTTCTTTTGCTTATGCAGCCCTTGTTGACAGTTAAGTAGTTGATGAATACATTTTTGCACACTAGTGGATGATATTTTGTTCCATTGCATGTATGTAATAATTTTTTTTTTTTAAATGTTTAGAGAGAGCATGCCTCTGCATGGATGTCTCTGGTACTGACTTGTTTCAACGTGCAAGTCTTTGTGGCTCGCTGGTTAATATTTGATTCGACTGTATTACTTGCAGACATTATATTGAATACAAAACAAAGGCATGTATATAGAACAGGGATTGTGACTAGCAAGACACTGTCTGGAATTACATATTAATAGTCTATAACTATATTCGAGAGCCAAATCCAGTAACTGCGTTTGAATTCTCTTTTTTGTTTTACAAATGTGTTTCGTATTTGAGATACATATGTTTTTCTTCATATGGTAGCATTCATACGTATTTCTGCTAAGCCAGCATTCACCATCCAACCAATCTACAGTAATCAGAGACATGTGTTGGCCAATAGAAATTTCTGGCATGTCACTTGAGTAAATAGCATTCAGCTGCCAGATGACAGAAATGTTAAATGTGGCTTAACTGAGTTTAAAAAACGTATTTGTCACAAGATGTTGGGCGGCAAAATAACTTTGAACATTTGAAATTTGAATAACAGCTTGGTTTGTATATCCATTTGTAATGTGTCTTAGGGAGGCTTTCTGGGCGCTGGTTACCCGAGTCGTACTGTAAAATGTCCAACCAGATCAGAGCGGTCTGTAAGCAAAACTGATTCCACTGTAGTCATGGCAGCATCATAGGAGCGAGGACACCATTTATTTTATTGATTACACTTGTGTGTACCCTGAACTGACATGTCAATACAGATAACTGTGAAACTGGCCTATAGGTATAGTAACATATAGGCAATGACTACATGAATAATCTTCTTGAAAAGGCTTTACTTAAAGGACTAACCAGTGCATTAACCCTTATTGCTTGTCACTTAAAAGAACTAGTAGATGTGGAGTTGAGTGCGCATGGACCACGAGCTGACTATTACTAGTGTTTAAATTGACTTCACTATCATACATCAATAGCATCACTGTTTTGTTTGACAACCGGGAGGCGTTTTTCCTTTTTAATTCTGTAATATATCTGAACAAAATCTATGTGCCATCACATCTAATTGTATTTGATTTGTTTATCAGATAGATTGTATGGGGAAGAGCTGGTAGAAATAGCTGAGGAGAGGGAAGTCTGGGCCTCTCCTTTTAGGCTGCTGCCCCTGTCACCCAACCCCGGAAAAGCTGGCAAAAAATTGATGGAATATGCATGCATACATACATTCATTCACTTTCGCTCATACTTTAACTTTGTTCAACAGGCTGGAGAGAATCACAAGCAAAGGTCAGAATGTCAGACAGATGTTTGCCCACACCTATTGTAAGAAACAAGGAAATGACTCAGCTCAAGCTAAAGTTAGCATGAGTTGAGTGAAATTCTCTTCACTGTTTGATTTTCATTTCAACACTAACCAATATTCACTGCCCGCATTGGTTCGTGACTCAAACAAGATCACTGCGGTCGATCTGTGTCTACTGTACTGTTCCTGTTCAACTGCCTGGAGGAGAGCTCTGCAAAGAGCCCTCGCTGATCAAGGTGCTGACCTCTGGTAGCCGGAGTTTCTTCACACTCCAGTGACACATCCTGACCAGGTGTTTAGCTGTATTCACACATCGGAGCAGAACCATTTATCTTCAAATCAATTGTAGTTGGGTTTCGAACAGCCAAATTGTACATGAAGAAAAACAAAGAATTACTGCATGGCATTGATTCCTGTATTGTTGCCAGTTTTGCTGCAGAGTACACACACAGGTACATGGTCTCATTTTTTTACTGTTTAAGCTTCCACTGGAGCATTAGCATCATTTTATTGGATGATTTCAAGAAATGCAGGCCCCTCGTTAGCTGAAACGTACACAGCAAAAGGTTTTTGTTTGCCATCTTTTTTGACATCCCCTCCCCACGTTAATTCTGCACATTGTGAGTTATTCTCTGACATGGTTTCCATCCTCATCACTATTACTTGACCTTTCATCGATGCAAGAGTGAAATGAGTGAAAAGTGAAAATGCATTTCAAAAGCAGTTGATGCAAAGCTAGGAAGTGTCACCCCCCGAGGAACAAAACAAAACTCACAAGACGTATCATGCAGAGGCCATCCGTCCAGAAATAACTGAAAGTCTGTGGCTGTTTTAATTCTACAATCCATCTTTGACTAATTGTCAGTGACTTCAAGTTCCTTTTTTTATCTTCACGAATCTGTCCTTGTAGCATTGATAGGGAAATGAGTCATTGTTGCCAAGGAAGTGAGACGGTATGTGGTCTACTGTATGTCATGGGTTAGTTGGCCTTCACTTTGAGCTTTCACTAAATGTGTCTGTAGAACTCTAAAATGTGTCTGTAGAACTCTCATGAAAGGTGTTTAGAAAGGGAGAAATTAACAAAGCGACAGAAGTAGAGATCTTACAAAGGAGCAGGGTGGGTAGTCAGTGTTTTTTTTTCTGCAAGCTCATTTACTGATGAAAGATACAAGCCAACAGACTGAACACTAACTAGATTGAATTAACCAGGGAAAAGGTGACCGTCACCTGGTTGAACGGAGCAGGTCATACACTCCGCATCCAAGTGTTGGATGGAGGAATATATCGTGGAAGACTGGGGGACAAACACAGTACAATATTATGGTATGGCCTCTGGTGTCGGGCACTCTTGCTGATATTGCCCTGCTAAACTAAACAAATACACTGGATTAGGCCAATGTGGGATCACTGAGCTTGTGTTGCATCATTCCCCATAACAGAACGGATGCAAGGCGGGGTGAGCTGGTTTGCACCGAAAACACATGCACTCTAAACTTTATCTTTACTTTATCTTTCAAACATGCCCCATGTTTGATTCACTCTCGGCCCTTTCAGGAGCAGTCGTGATGCATATACCATTTAATGAGTTCTTTCCACCTGGATGAATTAGACAGTGAACTTGTCGTCTAATCTATTTATTGGAGGACTTCAGCCAAGCAGACAAAAACACAGTAAGTGAGAATGAGCTCCTCCTCTCAAGTGCCACACAAGCTCCAGGAAAGGTGCTGCTGCCTCAGGACATTCTTTGCTGTTTGACTGTCGAGCAGAGATGCTTTGCTTAACATTCCTTGGCTTGCAGTAGCAAAATATAGAGAGGCTGCTTTTCCAAAACGTGTAACTCAAGCCCTGCCACAAGCTGTCAGGCTGCCATACACAAGGCGTCCATTCAGAGCCCGTGCCATTCTAGAAGGCAGTCAATATAAAGACTGAATTGTAGAGAGTGAAAAAATTTTGATTTATTTTCACAATTCAATTTTTCCATTTATGTTTCTCTTAATTTAAGTGCATTTTGAATTTCTAATGATGGGTAGGATGGACACATTATCAACAATTTAATTAGAATCCATAAAAAAAAGAATATCAGGAAAAAAAATTGAATAGATGAGTGTTTGTGCCATTATTATTTTTAGGCCAGCGAAAGAACACCAGCCTGTAGAACACAAGTTCATTGCAAGTTTGTGAGTCCATCTTCTCTGCATGCCGGGAGTAGCTGAATACTGATATCAGAGTCACCTAAGACCCAACTTGCAGTGTATACTGACATCATCAAAATATTTGTGCACTTGATCGTACTTGCCTGATATCACGCCACACATCGTGTCGGTGTTCTGCTGAGTGGCTGTGGCACTGAGCGTTTTCCAGTCTGCGTCAGGGGTAAAACGCCAACATCTGATGTCAATCATCACACCTCTTAAGCATTTCGTGTGCCGATTGATGGAACATCATAAGTGGTGATGTATTGCAATACCTAATTATGTTGCATCATATTGCCATGCTGTTTTAGCTACAGCAGTGCTTGGAGTTTTGTGGGAGTAAAAAAAATTAACAAATTTCAAATCTAGTAATGTAGCTGTTTTTTTGGGTTGTTTTTTTTAAACTCCTTTTTTTTTTTTTTTTTTTTTTTTAAGATAATGGTTATTTTGGGCAGCTGTTGCAATTACACAGCCAATGAGATCTAGAAGGGGAAAGCCCCTTTTTTTTTATTTACAAAGTCTTGTCATATTCACCTGTTGCAGTAAAGAGTCTGTTTAGGACAAGTTCGGGGCTGCTTCTGTGAAAGGCTGGTAGCAGAACACACCACCGTGTCTCCTAAGTATTGCTAATGAGCACACTCTGCGGGGAGACAAGGATGCGATTAGGTAAATCCGAAGGCTCCGTCCTCCCCAGTCAGCCATACCTCCCAAAAGGCATATGAGGTAATGAGATCCCTCTGCGTTCCCTCTGCTTCACCCCCATCGTCTGACCACCGAGCTGCCGCACAGATGTAATTGAAGGCTTAGCAGAACATGCTGTGCCATGCAGTGCTTATAGAACATGCAGTCAGCTTTTTGTAACATGTTATCATGTATTGCAATTACTCCAAACTTGTATTCTGTTACATACAAACATGCTATTTGGAAATTGTATTCAATATATTTTTCTGTTTGAGCTCCGTTTTTTTTTCACGAAGGGAATAGCAGATACCTCTCCTGCCTTTGTGGTACTCGATATAAAAAAACTAGACCTTTGTTAGAGGCTAAAATCGACCATTGTATGTTGTCTTTTTTAAATCCACACCTGAAAAAAATGAATTGTCTGAAAATATTTTATTATAATGTTATAAAAATGTGCTGGACACTTTTTTTGCTTTTAATTCCGAGCAATATTTTCTTAGAAATTGATTAAATACCTGAAAAAGTCAACTTTCTGGCATGTGAAGAATCCATAAGGACACTGTGATCTGCCCCGTCCTGTCCAGTTTAGTATTTATTGATTAGACTTGTAGTCCTTTTCTGTTCACTTCCTCTCCCTGAATAACAACCAGGGCAGGAAGCCTCCTGTTTCTCTGGTAATTCTCCACAAAAGCCTGTGCCTCAATTGACATTATAGATTGGCGAAGCCAGTACAAAGGGGCGATTTCAGTTTGAAGGTGAACTAAGTAGATGAAAATGTACTTGTTTTATTTGAATTTATGAACTGCGTGTCCCTTCTCCTCAGTTTCCACAGTTCTTTGTGATCTTAGTGTCACGTGTTTTCTTCACATCTTGCACTTTTTCCTTTAGTAATTGCATTTAGCAGGACACTGTTCTACTGTGACATGGCTGAGCATTTCTGTACCCGATTCAGGATACGCTGTTAAAGTGTAAACCCAGCATATTCAGTGCTTGAAAAAAATCTGTTCAAGATGTACATTCATTCTATTTGAATGAAAATTAGATTTAATTGGACTGGAATGCTTTGTATTATGTTGAATTGACTGACGTGACCTTGGGAGGAGCAGACATTAAAATCCTGTTTAAAACCCAAACAACTTTTAATTTGCTCTCTTTGCAAGGCCTGTCTGTGTTTGAGTCCTTGGCGACCGTCGGGTGAGGAGAGGCCTTGATATGTAGCAATGTGTTTGAATACAGCCACATAATTTTATACCATGAGTATTAAATGTTGCAGGGAATGAAGTCATAGTCTGGACTCACTCTGGAAATCTTAATCCCTTCAATCTAAAAGCTTCAGTCAAATGTCTCCCTCATGCACCACTATATTCAAAAGGAGTATTCCAGTAAAAAGATGTATGGGAACATGCTGATCTCTTGCAACGTTCTCATCTGCAGGATTACGTACTACATCTTCGGTTTGACTCCAGATGTCATTCTCAAATTTACTTATTGAGATCTTTTGCTCCGACTTCTGACCTGCTCATTGTGAAAATTTTTGCATGATATACGGACTCTGTCAATGTCCACCATGGCTATTGCTAATAGTTAAGATAAGATAATACTTTATTGATTCCCATAGGGGAAATTCGGGTGTTGCAGCAGCAACATTATAGAAAAAAACCAAAAAAAAGAGACGTTAGACATTTATTTTCACAAGCAACTTGTATATAGGTGAAATGAAGTGATAGTGATATGCACCAGAGATAAAGAGGTAAATACACTTAAATGAATGAATTAATTCTCAATACTTGAACTTTTTTAAAGAGTTCTCTAATGAAATTTATAGTCATTTAGGTCTGAGTACAAACCAGCAGTTACATAACCAGCCACAAGGTTGGACTGTTATTAAAGTAACATTCTTTTGATTAATGGATTCATGATTTATTCAATCGATGAGAAATTTCACTGTAGTCTTTAGCTTGCTTTGTGAATAATGTTCAACCTGCACAATGGAAGCTGACACACACACACAAAATACTCTTTTCCATTATTAGGTACCACCCTTGCTTCTTCTGGTATTGTGTAATAGATGTTGCGTAATTCCACTGTCAGTTTGACATCTGAATAAGTCCTATGCAAGCACCATTAACATGAATTTGTTTTAAATCCAGAACCAAACCTCTCACTCCAATTCTAAACTCAGAGGGTGAATATGAGGTAAATTCAAACGCAAAGTAGGTGAAACTACTTTGGGTTGTTCAAGTAAAAAAAAAAAAAGTTAATCCTATACATTTGCCTTCTTTTCATTTCAAAGGATGTTTCATTAGTTTCCTTCATCTGCTATCAGTTCCATAAATACGTACACTGACTACAGAAGGTACTGCAATGTTCTCTGGAGATACGTGGCTCCTAATCTATTCTGACCACTCCTTAATCTGTATTTCAGTGCTGTGTTCCTTGTGCACTGGAACAACTTTCTCACTTCTTCCTACCATCTTTCAGTGATTCTGTCACAGGAAGTTGGTCAGACATCACAGTTGAAAGATGAGGGCGTGTACGTATATAAGACATTCTACACAGACGAGAAAAATTGATCTGCGGGTCAAACAAAGATTTTCCTAAAGCAATGGTTCTTGTAATCTTGCCTGGTCCTGGCATTGTCTCCATTGTGTGTGCTTCCCAAAGAAAACAGAATGTGATTTAAAACAGGATTAAGAAGTTTTGCTGATTATCACCGGTCTGTGCTGATACCAGGTCTTCAAATGCAGGGTGCTGATGCTGTGAGATCTGTTTGAAAATGGGCCGAGTACAGCACTTTCGTACAGTTAGTGCTCACTTGTCCTGAAGAATTAGGCCCCTTGAGCGGAAACCCTAAAGAATGTGGTCCGAGTGATCAGATATCAATTTACCAAGTAATACCTGTATTTAGAACCATAGTCTTGTAATTCCTGTAAATGTTGTTTACTGAACTGACAATGGAAGGAATCACAACTGTCCCTGAACATGCGACTTGATTGTAAATGTTAACATCTGCTGGACTTTGAAATTAACGGTCCTGACACAGCTGAGATGGCACTCACTGTGATGGATTATGTAAAGAATGCAACAGATTGGCCAGTTTGTAGCCAAGTGCTTCATCATAGCCTGGAAAATTACCATCATCAGACTGATCATCAAGTGAAGCTGCATCTCATCTCCACTCATCCACATTAGGTTGTGTTTAGGGCTGCAGATGTTTTGGTTTCTCTTTGAACAGTAGTGCTAGTAGTTAGCTGGCTGGCAAACTTAAGACGTAATTATGGTTTTCTTATTGGTTGTGGAGGGGGCTGGCTGTACAGTGCAGTCTCACTGCTCCAGAGTTTAAGGGTGGACCAGGTCCAGATATGAAAACCTGACATTGGGATGTGGCAAGTGGGACACAATAGTCTCTTTCACTGTAGCACATTCTTTAACTGTGTGTTTCTTTTGTTTCAAAGAAAGTACCTCCTTTAAATGTGAGTGTCTTTTTAAAGTAAAACTTCCATTTTGTGTATTTATGTGTGAAGGTAGAATTTTATTTTCAACTGAGGAGTTTGCTCTGTGCCGCTTTTTAACCTTTGTGTTCATCTGTAGGCAGCAACACACAAAAATTACCTGGGCATTTTTCAATTAACTCGGTGGAAAACACTCATTACAATGCAATTGACCTGGCCAACATAGCAAAAACAGCATATTGTACATGGACATTAGTGTTGGTCTGCACTTCGCACTCACTTTTGTTTTCCTGGCATTTATAGTTGAGAAATCCTTTCCATCAGGCTATATATATATATATATATATATATATATATACATATATATGGATGTATTTATCTTTTGAAGTGGAGCAAAATGATGACGTGTTTTCTGAGGAATGCAAATATTGATCGTCCTGACGCCATCCAACGATGACCGTCTTTGCTTTTTGAGTTTCAGGCGATTTTTAAATCCAAACAGCATTTGACAAGGAAGTGGCTGAGACAAATTCAATTAAGGCTGTTTCAATATTGGATTTGTCTCATGATGAATGTTTAGATCCAAATTCCATGCTTTTTAAAATCAATAAACCCAACCTGGTGCTGCTGTTGGTGTCAAGCAGCACACACGCAGGCTTCGCTTGAGGGGCTGCCACATGGTTGTGGTTTGTAAAAATTGATAAGAAGCACTTGAGTGCTAACATGTTGCTCCTGCATTAACTTCCTATATTTATCCCAAGCAATGGCATTTGAAGCTTCAATCAGAGCCGAGATAGCATCCTGTTAATATTGTTAGATTTCAGCAGCTCCTTCTGGTGAATAAGGCTAATTCAATACCACCGGGAGGAGAGAAGGGGAGATGGGAAAGGACAACAGGCCTAATCTAATCTGGTCTGTCATTGCTGTACATACATTGGTCATCTGTTAATGGAAATATTCTCTGTATTGGTAACCAAAATTCAACCAGAATAGAGGACATGTTGTTTTTGTGACTACAAACATTTCTCCGATTCATGGAAAAAAAAAAAAATGACATCGTCGTGCCTTGGTTGAGAAACCCTTTGTTTTTGTTGTCATTTTTATATTCATTCCATTTTTGCCACTGTGCTCAGCTTGTTTCTGTTAATGCACTTGATTGTCCAATTATCCAATTTATCAGGAAACAGCGTTTGCTAATTTTTCTATATTTCAATAATGATCTAAAAAAAAAAAGCAAGAAATCGCTTGAAGTTTTGCAAGAAATACCTCAACTTCCGCTACAAATTACTTGCTGGCAGCAAGGAATTAATAAGCAGATGTATTATATTAGAAAAATGTAAACATTGAAACTGTACATCTAAAAGGTCAGATCATGATAAAAGCTGCTGAAAAGCTTCTGAAGGCACCTGAGTACTGCAGTATAGTATTGAAATGTAAAAAAAATAAATTCATTGCTATGCTGAGGAGATTTATTCATTGTGTTATAGTTAGATGAGTGATTTTAACCACACTTATCAATATTCTAAAAATAGCCTCTAAATGTCACGATATCCTTTTTTACCCTACTTTACATTACCAAGCCAAACTTAAAGTCAGTTTTGGTTTCAAACAGGAAATTTCCTCATGTGTAATCCTCCTCACTTGAGCCAAATAACTGACTGGTCATCTTTGAAATTCTCTGTGCAACACCGTCCGCTGCAGTGAATGCACAGGATGAGACCTGATCGCGCTTCATGGTTTGAAGTGATTAAAGATGTGAAAGTGTGATGATTCTTGTAAAACAGAAGGATTCTTTACAGGGCAAGAGTTTAGCCATTTTGAAAGGGGGGATAATATTCTCCAAAGTTGATGGCTAATTGAATTTGCTAAGGTGTGGCCATCAGACAGTACACCAAGATCAGCTCAAAAACGGTGCACCAGTCCGGGTAACACAACTTGAACATGAGCATATTTTGGTGAGAAGTAATGTCATAAAGGTTCTGTGTTTTGTTTTTCTTATAAATTATGATAACCAGTATTGTTGTCACCAAGTAACCGTTGAAAGAGCAATGATCTTTCATTTGTAAGAGAACTCAGATAATATTCAGGGTTTCAGAATATGAAATTTCTTACTGGAGATTGACTGACACCTTCAAAGGCCCTTCAGTATTGACTCACTGTATTGATTGTTCCAGATGATCTTAATATGACGTTGGAGATCACGGAGGACATCTCAGTGTAATTGATTGCAGTGTACTTAGCAAACGTGGATCATCTCATGCTCATCAAAACATCACTGTCATCCCCAAACACAATTAATTACATGGCCATTATGACTGAAGACTCGTTTCAGAGATAGAGAGTTTTGTAACTTTAAAATGATGAACCAGAGTCAAAAAAGTTGGTAGATGTGTGGCTTTTCAGTTTTAGTACATTGTTTATGTAACCTGGCAGTTTTCATGATCATAATTTGAAATGTTTCATGTTAATAGATGACATTTCTTATGTTATGTAAGTGATTTGTTGCAGCTGTTTCCTCTTGGGAAAGAGCAGCATGTTCGAGTAAGATGTATGAATCGACGTCTTCCCCAGCTGGATTTCATTTTCAAACCAGAGGTCTTCTTTTTTGAATCCTTTGGTGTCATCTTCAGGCAACAGCCTCTGATATGCACAGCAGCTGCAGGGCAACATTTTGTCTTTACAGTTATTTACATATTGGCAATACCAACGTGCCCACGAGCACCAGAGCCCCATTGACAGTTATTTTCTGGTTGTTAGTCGAAATCTTTTATTTTTTTTATTTTTTCTATTTTTAAAGTTAACACCTCCCATTGAGTAAGAACTCCTCCAGTCATGTTAGCTGCTAATTAATTTTTTATTCAACCTTAGCAAACGCTTTGTCTTAAAGCCATAGGGCTTGAATGGGTATATGAATAAGAAAAGCTCTTTCAACCCAACATTTTGTCCAACTGTATCAAATGGCATAGAAGAAGTGAATCTTTGTCAGTGACATGAATTAAATGTGGTCATTTTATTGAAGAAGGGAAATCTGTGTATTTTGAATGTACTCAATAAAAAGTAGGCATGGAATAAATAATGCTGAAAGGGATGTTGAGAAGGTGACAGCCTGATATCGATCTGTTGGATATAAATAGTTTTGATATAGGTCAAAAACATGTTGAGTATACATTTGTCTGCTGAGTGAAAGGAGTAAGAGAAACAAACCGCCTGCTTTAGTGTTTTTTGACCTTTGTGTTTGTCTGGCGATCTCTCTGGCCTTTAACTGCGTTGCCTTGAACCTTGAATTGTGCCAAACGTGGGCAGAGCAATGGGGCTCTCTGCTTTCTTTACAGGGGTGAGTCTTTGTCTGTTATTGAAAACCGACACAAAGAACTGCCATAAACAAGACGTTTTTCTCAAGACAGATCAGGGAGTTGCTTTCACATCTAAAAGGCTTCAATGCAGGCAAAAGGTTGGGAGAACATCTTACCATCAAATCAGAGGTCATTATTGAGCACGTGGACGGAGCTGAACGGTTCCAAGTCACTTTTCAAGAAGAGGAATAAACGTCATGTTCTGAGAAGACAGGTTCTCCTTTCTTCTCGAAATTAGGGCCATACTTCAGCTCCACTGTCACTAATTAGAAAGGAAACCTCAAAGAATGGAGCAAACTTGAAATTAATCAATTCAAATTATGGCCATAAAGTGATACTGTTAAAGTGCTTCGATATTGTACTTATTGAGATGTATAAAGGTGTGTGTGTGTGTGTGTGTGTGTGTGTGCGTGTGCGTGTGCGTGCATGTGCATGTGCGTGTGTGTGTGTGTGTGTGTACATATATATGTATGTATCTATGTATGTATGTATGTATGTATGTATGTATGTATGTATGTATGTATGTATGTATGTATGTATGTATGTATGTATGTATGTATGTATGTATAAATTGCTCTACATTTTGTTGAATGTAATGAATATTCTTGTTGTTCCTGTTATGCTTTCATGTAATCTGCTTTTATCTGATATCCTCAGTGGTATGATGCATACCATGTGAACGTTTGTACAACGCTAAGTTCATGACATATTCATATATATACTGTAGACAGTGGAGACGTCATGAGCAGTTTTTGGTTCATCATCTTGCACAAGGACTCCTGCTCTGTTTCTGGTGTTTTTGCCCATCTATTATAGCTTTAGCTTACCTTAGCTTAATCTACAATTGTGGCTGTGACAAAATAAAAACGCCTTCTACGATTCAACAGCACCTCACTTTGCACTGCTTCTGTAAATGTTTAAATTAGAAAAAAAACATGTATCAATCCCGGTCCGTTTTCCTTTTTCATAATCAAAGTTATCCTTTCAATCTGTCTACAGATACATGCACGAACAGCTAACAGTCGCTGTTGTACTTCTGCACTGTCTCTCTTTGCCATATGGGCCATACATATCCCTGTCCAAGCAGCAAGCACTCAGTGAGGTGAGTGGCTTTGGTATGGCTGTTATTCGGGGATTCAGTGTTGCTGGCAGACAAGGCTGCAATGTGATTCTCTTAACTGGCAAACTTTATTTCTCGAGCATCTCGCAGTCAAGTTACTACCTTCTCTGGTATTCATCCCTTCTCGATAAAAGACTTTGCCTTGTGGATGTGGATGTGAACATCCATATGTGTTCTTTCAGCTCAAGTGTAATGGATGTGCTTCTTGCTCTTGTAACATTACAATTGATTCGCTTCATCCAGATGCAGTGTCAAGATTTGCTTTAGATATGAAAAAAATGTAACAGGAATGCTTGTAGGTGGGCAGCCTGTGCACCAAAAACCGCTTTCCATTCCGATAATTTACATGGTTTCAAATTCTCAGTCGTTCATTCAGCATTACAGTGTTTATTAGAATTCTACCTGAATGAGAGCTCGTGTGGATTTGTTCCACTCTGGTCAGCTTTAGTTTTGGAAGTGACTTCCCCATTCCCTCGCAAACACTCATTGTCTGGACTGTTAAAAGCATCTTTTTATCCCTGGCCAAAGTGTCCACCAATCCGTTGACTTGGATTCCTTCTACATTCCCCCTGATACCAGAACAAAGGTGACTGCAGGACAGGAGGTAGAGCCACTCATCTAGTTATCAAAGCTATTCTTCCCTTGTCTGTCGAAGTGTCTTTGAGCAAGACGTGGAACCCGAAGGCCTTCCGACTCCTGCCATCGCCACATGAATTTGTGGTAAAGTGTTTTACAAGTTGCCACCTCGGATAGCGGCTTTAGCTATGCAGCTATCCGGTGTTGTGAAATGCTTTTCAGTGCTGAAAGTGCTATAAAGTGTTTACATATATCCTGTGTGTATCTTTCAAAGGGTGTCACGACCTTGTTTAATGGTAATGTTCCACCTGAAATTTCCTGTGATCGTTAACAGTAACTTACCGACATGTTTATTTTTACCTTGTCTACTGTTCGCGATAGCATTTACAGTAACAGGTGTAAAGAACGTTCCGGTGTAATATAGCGGTCCCCAGGTTTAAGATGTTGACATGGCATTTCGTTGGTACGTAAATGATTCCCTGAGCGTAAATCGCCTATAATCCTGTCTATTTCGGGTGTCCCTTTCACACAGCAGCTGGTTCTTATTGGAGCAAGGCAAGGACACAGCCCCCCCCCCCCCACCTTGGCTTTGTGCTCTACTTTATCTCCCTGCCCTTTTTCTTGCTTTACTGCCCACCGACATTCACTGCTATCTAGACGGCGGTGAGACCCAAATGGTCGGCGTTCAGTCCTGCATAAGCATGAGGGTACGTTAGGAGAGGTTGTTAATAGCCGGTGGGTCAGTTTTCACGGTGCGACCCGCTGTGGAGATATACTTTCCCACTACAAGAATGCGGTATTGCATATGACGTGATGCAATATATGCATGTTTGTAAGTGACCTGTCCCCTTTGTTGCTCTGCTTGGGCCTTTGCTGTACGCTCTTTTTATGGCACATAGCATCTGTCACAGTTGCTATGTGAGGGACGAACACGACGCAGGGCTTTACACATGCTGCACTGGGACAGCAATATTAACAAACTGGAGGAAATTAGTTTTTTTTTATTAACAGCAGTGCAAAGTCCACCATCTATAAACAGAGGTTTCAGCAAGGGTCTCCTCTCATAAACCTGAATTGCATTGATGCCGGACTCTTACTTTCACCTCCTTTGATTGTGAAATCCATACAACAATAGTAATCACATATTTCTATAAAGGGGAGAACAATATTTCTACAAGGCTATTTTTTCATTGTCTACGTGATCGTGGGTAATAAGGAGAGTCAAATAGACGGCAGGCAGATGAATGTCATTGCCAGTCTTGGAAGTGTTACATGAGTCTGTTGGAGCGAAGGAAGAACGAAGCAGAAAACTGAACTTTCAATTTACCACTTGACTTAAGTTCCACAAACATTGGGTAGGTGTAGTGACAGAAAGATGACTCTCCTATGGAGCTTCTTGTTTCCACTCTTGTTTGTGGTGCAGTGATATTTGTGTAATTTCACATTTAAGGCCACCGCAGACGCTCGGATTGCATCTAAGTTGATCATCCTTCAGCTTTATATGTCATGATAAAGAGTGGGCTATCAAAGTTAATTATCTTCCAGTCTGCACTGATGGGTATAATTATGGACTGAAACTGTACAATTCGCTGGTTGTCTTCCACAGGGTTAGCAGCCCTGTGTGCCCTTGTAGTATTGTAATCTTGACAGTGGACCTGTTTGGCCGTTGGCTCGCCTGAGACAAAGCAAAATCATTTGTGAGCTGTGAAAACGCAAGAGTTCCATCTATGGAGTATTGTTCAACTCATGACTCAAGAGAAATAGCATCTATACACAGGGTGACCCATCATTATGGCTCCCTTGTGTGACAGCCCCGGCCAAAATGAGCCTTGTCTTTAGGGTAAACAGAGCCTGAGCTTTTGCATTTGTTGTAAATATGAAACTCCGTTATGAATAAGCGTGTGGTCATGGAGCAATACAGATATTTATGACTTACTGGCATACAGTTTTCTCAGTGAGTCACGCGAACAGGCCAATTACATGCTGTGCTTTTCGTTAAAGCCCGTAAGTTGAGTGTCACTGTAAAGGATGTGGACGTTTATGAGAACATTGATGTTCCTGCAATGCTCAGTTTAGACTCTTAGCTTTGGCAATAATTCCTTATTCCAATACCTTCTGTATGTTTTTACCCGTTTACCGTGACAGAGGATGAAGTTATTGCCTTCTACCTCTCTAATTCTTTCCCTCTCTAATTCTTTCCAGGTCCACCCCTGTGCTGTCTGAATGATGTGGAGCTGCTTCCATCAGTACTTTGTTCCAACATGAATCCCGTTGGGTTCGCTGATGAGCTTTTTTGATGCCCCTCTTCAGGCTTTGTTTTCCTGCTACACTTCCTCCTTCCACCTCTCCTCCCCTTTCTTGACCCCCCCCCTCCCCTCCCCTCCCCCCCCCCC
>CAAKHD010038101.1:103495-136366 GCA_901007705.1 Fistularia tabacaria
AACACACGCTGTAACTCTACAACTCACATTGACACACACCCACACACACACACACACACACACACACACACACACACACACACACACACACACACACACACACACACACACACACACACACACACACACACATACAATACTGTTATTTGTGTTTGACAACACAGACTACATGAAAGTAGATGTTATATTTTGCCATCAAAGGGTGTAATTTTTTTCATGATTAAATAAACATCAGCAACAGGACATGACCTTTGCACCAGCATATAACCTCGGGGCTACCATTTAAGAGATATTAAAAAAATATTACTACTACACCCATAAGTCTATCTTGAGCCTGAAGAATGGGCTCAAGAAAACTATGAATAAAATGGATAAACTGCATTGGATCTTAGAGTCATTATTTGTTCTAGAAAATATTTGAGAATGTATTAGAAAAACGTGATCAGTGATGGCTCTTTAAAAAAACGGCTACCTCCCTTCACTCAACTGATAACACTTATAAAACCAAGCACAAACACTAACGATTATAAAATGTGGCCGTACTTTTAGACTCCAGGTCTTCCTTGGTCATTAAAACAGCAACATGTGCATTGTAGGTCTCAAATGGCTCCACCGTCCCAGGAGCAAAGATAAAGTGTCTCTCTGAAGTGCCCGTGCATTGTAATACACCTCTTTCACGCCTCTTGGCATATTCAGATGGGTTGAAATACAGCGTCTTACCGTGTGCTGTAAAGAGTCTTTATTCCATCTGCCTCTCTTTCATCAGGATAAAGCAGCGGTGCCCATCATTCACGCCTCCCTAAAGCCAGTCAGGCTATTGTTTGTCGAGAACACAAAGGACTATCTACTGCTGAGTCATAACCACAAATCCCTCGGCGCCCCTCCATCCGACAGACTTAAATGTTTGATTTCCCCCCCACGTGTATTGTAACATTAGTTCCATCAGTAGTGTTTTGGGAAGTGGCTCTCCAGGCACCTCACAATTTAATGCTAATAGAGCAGGCTAAGATCTGAGAAAATAATTGCCGCTGCATGAATAAATCAAAAGTAAAGAGCGTCATTATATCTTCTGATACCACAACTACTACTGACTTTCTTACCTCTTTCATCTCAATTAATTCATGGCTCCATGGTGCCAGATTGAGTGCTTCCATCCATATCTTTTGGTTTGTTTTTCATTTGGCAAAAGCTTCTCGGCCAGCATTCATGTAACGTGGTGGACCAGTGTTACTGAGGCCATAGAGGAACCCGTCAACTCTGAGGCACTCAACATATCCAACGAGTCACATTTCTTTTAAACCCTTGCCTAAATCTGTGGTCCCGAGTCCTCTGAGTTCTCCTACACCTTAATTCTGCTGATCTTTGACTTTAAAATTTTGTTTCCTGAAAGCAAAAGTGAATTACACCAGTCAGGACATCCTGGCACAAAAATTGACCGGATAGAAAAAGTCATCACATTTTTTTGTTATTTGACCGCCGTCACTTTTAATACACATATGAAGTAATAATTTCATGAACCCGGCGCTATGATAACGCAAAAATAAGTTCCAGTTGTGTAATTGAAATACAATAAAACATTGCATTATATGATAAATCCAATGTCCACATTTGTTAAAAAGTTTAAAAGGGCCCGATGTAGTAGAAATCTTGTTATAACTTCATCACTGGTCACCAATATTTGACTCCTCCAACAAACTATTCTTTATATGAGATGAAAATGAATGTTCATTTTTCTATTCAGGCAGTTCTGATGATTTTGTATGTGTATGCGTGTGTGCTGCTTGTTCGTTTTTCAACCTGTACAGCTATTTGTTTGATTATTCAACTAAATACCAATGAAGATATTCTTTCCCTTTTTTTTCATCTAGCCTGGGAGCAGTATGAAAAGGAAAGTATGCTTAAATGAAGAATGTGTAACCTCCTTCCATATTGCTATTTCTTTACACATTGCAGAGTGCATACACACAACCACCCACCCACACACATGCACACTATTCTGGCATCATGTTAACTAAAATTTGGCATATCTTTTGGCTAATGCATCTAGTCCTTCACTTAGAAGAGAATGAAGTATGTAAAAAAGTGTTTCAAAAAACATTTCACAACACTCAACCAAGCTAGTTCTGGCATTGACTCTGACTATTACGAATACCATAACCATTTCTTCCTCACTTTTCTCGCTTTAAAATTCAATTTAAAAATTGTCTCATGGTCTGGAGGTGCTTTCTTTTGTTATTTCCTGGCATTAATGATGAAGGGAATGGTTAGAAACAATCTTCTGCCACAAAGAGGCAGGCGGTCAGATATTTTAATAGAAGAGTCATTCCTCTTTCTCCGGAAGGGAAAACATGATATTGGACGTGCCAGTTCACTGATGATTCTGTGTCTGATGAGTGCAACTGTCCTGTTTGTTTGAGAATCATTTATATTGTCTTGCGAAACCCTGCTATTGCTATATTGGAAAGATGTGGGCGTACTTCTTTCCGGTGCTCTTCCACCGCCGGAACTCTTCCGAGGGTGAATACTGACACCTTGGGTGTGCGCGGACATTCGCGAAGCACTAGAGCGGCTGATAAGATTGTTCACACAGTGATACGACCGCTGTAGTGGAGTAGAAGAAGATACCGATGATACTTATTCCTTCATTATGAAAGGTGAAAGTGCTTTGGTAGAAGCTCAGACAAACACACTCAGTAGCTTATTATTAGAGCACAATGTGTTGGGAATTAGTTAGAGAGTCTCATTTTTGTATGTCCTCATCATCAGACTCATGTATTTAATTGTGTGTCCGTTTGCAGGAGAACCTGCTGCAGTCTGTGCTACCAGTCTATATCTCCATGAAGATGAAACTGGCAATCATGGAGAGGTTGCAAGACTGTAAAGACAAAGAGGAGCAACAGCGGCTGGTCAAAGATAACAACTTCCACAGTCTGTATGTCAAGAGGCACAAGAATGTCAGGTAAAGCCACGGGTCATGTTGAAGTGCAGCATCAGAATACTCTCATTTGTTCATCACCATGAGCAATCAAAAGGCTTTCAAAACTACTAGCCAGCTAGTTAGCTAACCATACATATTGTCACAGAGCTGCTTGAGATTTTGAATCCATGACATGAAGTAAACAGTACTTAAAAAAAAAAAAAAGATATCTTGTATACTGATGTATACTGTGATTGGTGTAACTGATGTAGTTTTGTCTAGCTTCAACATCGGTTTGATAATATTTGGTCCTGTATTGCTTTGCTACTGTCCTTATCTAAAGGAGGGATTCTTTTCTCAAATCTTGTTATACTCCCCTGTCCTTCTTTCCACTTAGTCCACCCTGTTTATACTTTCATTCTTACAAAACAGCAGTCTTTTTTTCTCCGAGATTGTAGTAATGCTGTCTCGAGCTGTATCACTTAATCAGACAAACGAGGGATGAACAAAAAGGAAAAGCAGATTTTCCCGATGCTTCTTGGAATGATGGAGATTAGTGTGACTGTTTGCGGAGCAGTGACCCAGTTGCAGCTCTTTATTTTATGAGGGTGTCAGTAATTCAGCAACTGTGGAGACATAACTGGTCTGTTTTCAATGAAATTTGGCAAATGTATGGCTGGCGAATTTCTCACAAATTCAGGGAAAACACTGGAAAAGCCTTTCTTGAGAGCATTCAGAGCAAACGTATATTTTAGATTCAGCGCGACAGAGAGATTTATTTCATAGTGCATTTTCTGTACAGCCTAAGAGGTGACCATGATGTCCTCATGTTGATTGCCACTGTGTTCACTGAGGGTGGATGGTGGCTGCATCCCTGCTCCAGCCCTCTGATAGCATTGTCGTTCCCATTGCGGTCTCAATGCGCATCTTTATATTTCTGTTCAAGTCAGTCCATGAAGCGGGTCAAGCCGAGTGCAACTCCTCCGTCCCTCTGCTGGTCAGCTGATAGCAGCCGTATTCAGCCCAAGGCTGCGGCCCTGAGCAGCCGACGAGTGCTCGTAATCAGTCCTGGCAGGTTGTGATGTGGCTCGCCACAGGTTCAACCAGTGCTCCATTTCCGTCCTGTGGAAAAATCATTTGTGTCAAGAAAGTGTTGAGGTCAGATGCCTCATCACTTTTTTCTAGCAGCACTGAGGTCTTCCATGGGTCAGATGAGGTATCTATGGCCCAGAAGCTTTAATAACGTCCAGACTTTTACTTGACTTTGAACTGCGCAAGGATCAAGTCTGCTTGATGAACAGGAAATTATGTTTTTTTTTTTTTCCCCCCGATTAGTGTTAAGGGCTGTGATGAATTGCAAGAGGCTGGCATGGACCCTGTTTTGCTGGAATTTTATGGTACATAATGTCTTTAACTTTGGTAAGGCATTTAACAGTCTGGTTTAATAGCCTCAGTCAGATGAGAAAAATGTGATTAGTTATTTAAAGCCTATAGTGTCCTATGAAATGGGCTGCACAGCAAATAAACCTCTCCCGTTAGCGTTCAGGGTATGGAAATCACAAGATATTATGCAAAAAGAAGTTGAAAGGATACTTTTATCAATAACGTTATTTGTCATTTATTTCAAAATGTCCTTTTTTATCTAGTATTCTTTATGCGGACATTGTTGGCTTCACTCGACTGGCCAGTGACTGTTCTCCAAAGGAGCTTGTCCTCATGCTCAATGAACTGTTTGGCAAGTTTGACCAAATTGCCAAGGTAAGTGACCATTTTGTGTCAAAGTATCACTCATATCCACATTTTAACAGTTTTCATCTGTTTCATTGCAAGGGAAAATTGGACTCTGTCACTAATATTTTGGCAGAATTTCATACAAGCTGGTACTCTGTAAAAAAGAGTCATATTTTCAGCGATTCTGTGTAATTACTCGAATGACATTCATTTTCTCCTGCCCTTATCCCTTGTAGGAAAACGAGTGCATGAGAATCAAGATCCTCGGGGACTGTTATTACTGTGTATCAGGTCTGCCAGTCTCTCTGCCCAAACATGCCAAGAACTGCGTGAAAATGGGCCTGGACATGTGTGAAGCCATCAAGTCAGTTTGTGCCTTAATTACTTTACTACTAACTCTGACCTAAGAAGATGCCGTTTGTGTATATGCCGGGAACTGGAAAGCTAAAATCTGAACGAGGAAAAGTTTGGACCCGCTCAGTGAACGCTGTTGTCATTTAGAAAAGCGGAAACATAACACAAGTCTTGTACCTGAGTCATGATCTGAAAATGCACTGATTTTAAACAGGACATTACAACCGTGGTCAGCTGCTGAGAATGGATTAGTGATAGTCTGTCAGTGACTTGACCGCGGAAAGAAAGTGTTAAACCCTTCACACTGTACAATGTAACTTTTTATTTACGTCGGTGTTTTCTCTATGTGACACACAGTGACCGACATCTGTAGTGACGGCAGGGACAGGAAACACTGTAGACTTGATCTAATTTTATCTTCAGTTAAAAGACCTGTTTGTTCCTGAGAGTATCTCACAGCCCCCAATTATGGCTCCAATTCTCGCTAATTATAGTGTTTTGCCGTGAATCTTCCCCAGGCAGGTCCGGGAGGCCACGGGGGTTGATATCAACATGAGGGTTGGCGTTCACTCCGGGAACGTGCTCTGCGGTGTGATCGGCCTCCGCAAGTGGCAGTTTGACGTATGGTCACATGACGTCACTCTGGCGAATCACATGGAGTCTGGAGGCCTTCCAGGGTGAGCGGACAATTTTCCCCAAATGTTAGTTTAATTGTGCTCTGTCTACATTCACTGTCTGACGCGTTCCCACATGTCGACTCAATCTTGTATTCACAGTAAAACATCACCCAAGAAAAATTTTTAAGTTTGTAGCGAGTGGCAATAAATCTGATTTCATAATTATTGTACTTTTTGTTAAAGAATCTCAGTGCCAGTATTGAAGTAGATGTGGTTTTGGTTATTCGTAGACGACACTGTGGTAGTCGCTGTCACCTAATGCGTGTTTATTTTACATTTAAAGCGAGTGAGTTACTTTTCATTTCAATATGAATTAATAAATATTTGAAAAATAATATTTTTGTGTTCAAAGCATTAAATTAACATTCTGAATGGATTTTTTTTTAATAAAATGAATAAATGAAGAAAATCTAATGATCCCAATAACCTACGATCAATCTATCGCTTTTTTACTCTGCTGAAACTAAATCCATATGGAAAGCATAAATGCCATCTGTTTTAGATTCTTTTCACTGGTTTCCAGTTAGTTTCCATATTAGACAGTTTATAAGGTAGTACAGGAAATACTTTAAGTTTATGAACCAGTGAGGCGGCTCAGAATGTTGCAGGTCTCTGGTTCCAAAAGCAAATTTAAAACATTTGGCTTTCAGATGTTGTCTCTTCAAACTGATACTTCGAGAAGAACTGTTCGCAAAATACCTTGTCATCATCTAAGTAGTAATTCTCCACTCTAGGTCATCATATATTTTTTACAGTTTTTTTTCTTTCCTCATATTGTATTTTGAATGATTGGTATCCCTAGGCTTTCATTGTGTTGGTATATACATATGCTGGATACAGAGCACAGGAATTCAGGCCCATCAGTGTAAATATAAGCAAATAAGAAACAGTTACATTTTAAATCTTTACTTTCTGAATCATCCGTCGTGTATTTGAAATGTATTTCTTTACGTTGCTCAGACGTGTCCACATAACAGAGGCCACTCTGAAGCACCTGAACCAGGCGTATGAAGTGGAAGAGGGCAACGGCCACCTAAGGGACCCCTACCTGAAGGAGCTCAACGTGCAGACTTACCTAGTCATTGATCCTCGAGTGAGTCCTCTGTGTCGTTCATTCATGATCTGCCACTTGTCCTGCACTCGGGGTCACGGGGATGTCGGATCCAAAACATCTCAGGATGCTGAATATGAAACACTCGGCATGTAGAGTGTTTTCACAAATCATTGCAGCTGTAATGGAGCAGCATGTTTTCAAAAATGAATTATTTTTGTAACATTATTCTTGACTGTGCATGCATTGACTAAAAGTGACCGCTTTCGACTCGGGATGTAATTGGAACGTTTGTATTTCAAGTCGAAGCATCAATCGCAGAAACCCGGCAATGCCAAACCTCGAGTGAATGATGGTCTGAAGATGCGGGCCTCTGTACGTATGACCCGCTACCTGGAGTCCTGGGGGGCCGTGAAACCCTTTGCCCACCTGCAGAACCGCGACGGCTTCACTGCAGAGGCAATTGTCAACGGCAAGCCTCACATTAAGGTGAGCGGAGCATGCACGGTTTCCTGCTCAGTAAAATACAAACAAAATGACAGTGGACAACAGCTATTTTCCAAGTTCTCTACAACATTAAAATCTGCCTCCGCCCTCGTTTTCAGGACATCCCCCTGCGATCAGTGCCTGGAGCAAAGATCACTGAGAGGTGAGAACGGATCTGCTCGGGCCTGTAGTTGTTGACCAGTTTATTCGGCTAGGCTGATACTTTTTATTTATTTATTTTTTAACTTTTTCTGGACTCCTAAGGCGGCTGTCAACTAAATAAGCTATCGACCACATTAGGACCTGTATGTCTAGAGGTATTTTGGTTTAAGGCTTCAGTATATTCAAATGCTTCGAGGAGGCATTTAAACGCGTTCACTTTGATTCAATGCCCCTGACTCTCAAAACATCAACTGATAATTTGAAATCGATAGAATTGATGTTTGTTTATATTTCACATTTTCCTTAAATATCTTTTTGCTATTTAAAAGAATCAGCCAGAAAATTTCCCCCAAATTTTCCGCGTGTTGTGTCATTATTAAGCGTGAATTCAGTTTAAAATTAAGTGTTATGCAAACTTTTATTCATTTACATCGGGAAAAAAAGACCCCTCCCCAGTTCAACAGTGAATTTGCCACATGCTCTAAATGTTTTCACTCCAGGGTTAGTCACAATCCTGCTGCTTTGTCGCATCTTGACGGTCACTGCTGAACCTTCCCTGCAAGACTTTCCATCTGATCACAGGATCTGAGCTTTCATCAGCCCAGTATATACGGTTGATCATATTATATAACCCAGTATTCCAGCTTTTTGATCTTATCTCCCAATGCTTTTTATTCACTGCATGGGGCAACATTTTGATCACGGATTTACAGTCTTTTCAGCCTCCCGCTGTGAAGATGCTGAATTTTCCGTCTTTATATTATGGCATCTTTGCAGACAGAGGTTTTTTTCGTTCTCTTCAAAGGAACTGATAAAGTTAGATGTCGGGATGTCACGAGAAGTTAAATGATCAGACCATAAAAGGGTCATGCTGGAGAATTTGCTATTTGCAGGTCTCTTTTATGTTTCTGGTTTGTATGTTTTGCATTGTAATGAGCAGTGACTCTACGTTAGGGATCTTATCTAGACTGATATACCAGCAAGAACACAGAGGGGAGTTTATGCTTTCAGTCTTGCAGTATAAATAGGAGAAAACGTAAAATGGAAAATACACAGTGAGTTATTGAGCACATACCTATTCTTAATAGTTGTCTTATATAAATCCCCCAAAAAGCTTTCTGGCATGGAAACTTAAACCAAGTTCTTTAATCACTTTTAACCGACAAATAAACGTAGACGTTTACTTGCTTCAGATGGTGTATTTGTTTAAAAAGGTCGTATCGCAATCCTACCACAATTATGATACACAATCTATCATCATGAGTTTATGAATTAGATTCATCTGCATTACACGTGGTAGTTGTTTTCCATGTGAATGGTATGGGTCATTCACGAGCTGTTCAGAGGGGATTGATACAGCGTAAGAGCTTTCACTTAAAACTGGAGATATTGATCAAAACGTGGCTGCAGGCAGAGTGTTACACCACAAGGCAGAGGAGTCAGCCCAAGCTGCGAAGAAAGCATTTGCCAAGCAAACGTCGTCACCGAGGGTCCACTTTGTATTGCTACATTTGCAGGCATTCCTGCAGAGTGCTGGGAGTGCTCGGCCTTTCAAATAATTTGCAGCCAAACTGATTATGAATAAAGCTTCTGATGGTTAATTCTCTTTGCTTGTCTGGCGCAGGCATTATGAGTACGGACAAATATTTAGAGAGTAGCACCTGCTCAGTGGGCAGGACACTCCTACGCAGTGTGTGGGTCGGAGTAATGTGATTTGAAAAGATAAGTGTGTTCCTAAAAGCAGAAGCATTCCACCCCCTGAATTTTATCTCGGAAACTGTTGACTTCATTCACGAGCTTGCAGTCCAGTGTAGCAGAGGCTGACGGCTCTGTGGGGCTGAAGCGACGACGACGCGTCCATGCTGTTGGCGGTATTCTCCTCCCAGGCCTTACCTCTCTTGTGGAGACGCTGATTCGCTCATGTTTTGGATTGCCTTTGACTTTAACATGATCACCCTGGCGCTGCGTTTTTGTGATAAATTTGTATTTGTTTGTTACTGTTGGACCCCGACAGCTTTGATGAGTCTCTAGAAGAGCGGTTCTCCTTGCCCGCCTCACCATTCAGCAGCTATAAGTGAGTGGGGCCTTCATGGCCCGCAAGGTGCTCAACCCTTCAGTGCAGTAGTTCTCAATCCCTCTGGCTTGTGACCCCTTCAACAAATGATGGTGAACTCTCATACTTAAAAGTCGTGATCGTAATCAGTGGGAATCTGCAGTGCGATGACCATGCTTTTCAATAAACGAAGACAGAGAAAATACAAGAGTGCGTTGAAAAACATTTCGCACTCACTCCAAATGATCCAAAAACCTTCTTTGTGGTGTCCTGACCTCCAGGGTGAGAACTACTACCTTAGTGGAGAGTTTTAGTGTTCCATCACTAACCTGAGCAGGAGTTCGCTGGTGTTCTCACCTCACCGTTTCACTTTTCTACTTCTCTGTAAAGAGGCTACACGTGATCTCGACAGCCGTCAGAAACCCTGTAACCTTCTAGCGGACTGACACGCTCCTATTAACACCGATCACTGACGGGGGGGGGCTTGTGTGTATCTGGTCTGTGCATCTGTCCAAGTGTTTCCTTCCTGATGGAATAGGGGGTTTCCAAGCAGAAGCACAGCAGAAACACTCCCGCTGAGTCCCACAGAGATCATCTAACACAGTATTCTACATCCGGCACACTGGCTATTCATAACTCTCTCATGGGCACCGAATAAATCTCTTTTTTTTCCCCCACTAATGCTCTGAATGGCAATAACCAAGTTGCCCCCGATGACGGCTTAACTGGACCCGAGTAACTTGCATGATTTGATCTGGTTTTCCAGCATCTGTTCCAGTCATCTGTGTGTCTCAACCCCTGCTCGCCTGACCCGTCCTAATTGTCTCTGCATTTTCCGGTACAGGAACAAGTCTCAAAAGAGCAAGTTTGACGAGGAGCTGCACAATGAGATGACCACAACCATAGATGAGCTCAGCAGCAAGTAAGTCTCATTCATAGTCAGCCGTTATATTTCATACATGTGTCAGATGAGAAGTGCAATTTTTTTTTTTCTTTTTTTCAAACATGCAATGAAAATACGTGACATCTCGACAAGGGGCACCAATGTTATAAACATGGAACATTTTTTCCGACTGAAGTGTTCCAAGTAGAGAATAAATGTGGTTCACATTTTTCATATCCCTTTCAGCCAAATCGTGAGAATTTGTCTTTTTCATTGATGTATTTTTTGTCAAATAGGACCTTTGCTTCCACTGGCTTTGCTCAGAATGAATGGTTTATTATCAAAGTTTTAAGGTAACATGTATAATTGAGCTCGGATTTGGTTATTTTTCCCTGATAATAAAATCTACATGGACTGTGCTGTGGGTTAAAGCTTTAAGAATGGTGTAAAAATGTAACATCTGAATATTTTTTCTTCTAGTCTAAATGAATAGGGAAAAGGGCCAGCTGGTGAGGTTTTGCATTGACGGGGTTTAATAGCAAAAGCTTTTTTTATGTCCTTCCTAAGAGGAGTCATTTGACCTCGATAAGAGTTTAAGAAACTTGGTATATTCGAAGACAGGATATTCAAATTGTATCTAAATTTTAAATTGTACGGTTGTTTCTTCAAATGGTTCATGGGTTACTGTCCACATCGAAACATAAACCTTGGCTGTATAAAGAATTGTGTGTTACATTTTTGAGCATCCTTTATTTTATTAATTTTCAAAAGTGTGAACTTACAACAGAGTGCAGATCTTCCATTTCGATTACTTCTTCCTTTCCTTCCTCAATTCCACCTTCCCTCCTTCCCTCTCCCAGGCACTGGTTTAAGTCTGAGGAGAGTAGCGGTTTAGCTCTTTGGTTTCCCAAGAAAGATCTAGAAAAACAGGTGAGCTGAATGCAAAGCACAGCTGTGTGTTTGGATTTTTCAATTGTTTTTCTTTCATTCGCTCCCTTTCCAACCTTTCAACGCTGATCGGGTTGTCGTTCTCTTCTTACCCCCTTCAAAGTACCGAGCCCTGGATTTGCCAATGTTCAAACACTATGTTGGCTGCGCCACCTTCATCTTCCTCTGCATCTTTTTGATTCAGATGTTGGTCACAAAGGAGTGAGTACAGCCGACTATCAAAAATCGATGAAAGTTCAACATGTCATTGGAACCTGGAACTTTAAAGAGAAACACTGCCGCGTCCTTTTTGTCTGAACACTCAGATATACAAGGTCATATTTGTCGTGAGGCGTTTAACATGATAAAAAAGTGAAGATTATGTGTGTAATGATCGAGATGGAGGGGGGAGATTGATTTTTATACTCTTTTTATCTCTCAGCCGACAGATGTTAGGAGTGGCTTTTGGAGCATTGGTTTGCATCCTGCTGCTGATCCTGGCCATCTGTTTTGCAGGGCACCTACAGGTCAGTGTGTTAACTCACAGTGACATTCAGCACTTCGACTGTCCACTTCACCTTTCAGCTCTCCTCGCGCAATGTTTACATACATACAGATGACATCATGTTAGACAGGAAGATACAATTCAGTTTTGCAGAACTTCATTTACTCTGATATCACACACTCACAAACACACACACACCTGCATGGTCACAATAACTGTCAGGCCAGTGTGAGATTCATTTGAACACTAGATCACAGTTCAGAAATGTTGAGGTCCTCAAACCTGAGATTTGTTGGAGTGGAAAATGAGGAATGTCCTTACCGATGTTTAAAAAAAAAAAAAAAAGGGACCATTTTCTGAGATATAAGATATTTACAGATTATCTTTGTCATGTTTACAATAGTGCTGTAATTATTTTATTTATTTTGTACATTTTGCAAATTTGTTGATTGTTTTTTTTTCTCGTACAATTTTGTAATTGTTTTCCAAATTATGAGCTGAAATTCTTTGTTTAAATGAAGAGTAAATTATCCAAAAATCATCAAAAACTTACCTACATTAGAACATTGCACCCAATAAATTTCCTAAAAAATAGGGGCGTTTGGAATTAAACTACTCTTCAATATGCTCGGAAAAGAAGAAAAACGACAAAAATACACAAATACATGTCAAAAGGAAAGTGGAAGGTGTTCCAGATAATTCCACATATTTGTTGCAAAATAGGAAAATTAGCCTTTGTAAAAAATGGGAGTTTGTCATTGAAGCTCTTTCCAAATATCCCTGCTCTGTAGGTTTCTAGATCTAACCTACTGACCGGCTGGATTCCAGCTGACAGCGGGTCTCTGACAGGAAGAATTTCCTTCTCTCAGACGCTTTTCCTCTGCAGAAATAGCCAATGCCGAGTCCCAAACACAACGTGACGAACGGCAGCGTGAATGTGAACTGCCTCTCGTGCCTGTTTGGTTCCATCCTTTCCATCCTTTCCATCCTGTCTCTCTTCTCCCTCCACCCTCTTCACTGCAGCGCCTGCTCCCGGAGAAGCTGTCGAGGTGCCAGTGGTTTCCAGCGGTGTCCGAAGCCGTGGTGAAGAAGCCATGTATGCGCCTGCCCCTGGGCGCCATCACCACGGTCGTGATCATCATCATGGCCATGTTCAACCTGGTACAGGAACCTCCCACGCTAAAAAGCATACAGTTATTCATTTTGTTCAGTCATTTTTGTTCACATGCATTGGTTGAATTCAGTGATGCTTATGTTACATTTGATTAAGCAGATATACATTGACTTTAAAAGAAGTAGGTATCATTTTAGTTTTGCATGAATCAACATGTGAATATTTTACATCAATATTGAAATGTAGTGAAGTTACATTTTTAATTCAAAACGGAGTTGACAGCTGTGAAAATTACTCAGCAGTTTTCATTAAAAAAACATTTTTTTTACCCGCATTTTCTGAAGTATGTGCCGTTCCATGCTATTCTAAGATGTACTTCCATTTATAGCCAGACTAGCAGTCAGGAGTTTAGCTTATTCATATCTGTTTTGTTTTTTTTATCCCCCTCGTTGCTTCATCCAGACAAGTTTTTCAAAATATTCCGGTGACGTTCCGGACTTGCGTCACACAAATACTTCCCGTAAGCAAGGATTAGAAGGAGACCTGTTCTACCTCCCCGTGAGTGATGCATCGTCAACCACAGACTACCACAGAATGCCCCAACACTGTCTCATGTCAATGCATGGCAGACTGGACCCACACATGTGGAACTCCAACCCATTGCCAAAATGTTTTTTATTCATAGACAACTCACTGACAAACTGTTCATCCATGATTATCAAGCTAATGCACCAACATCTTCCTGGAATATTGTTTGAACATCCAAACCATGTTCAATTCTGTACCCATAGATTGGGTTCTTGTCTAGTTCCCATGGTTTGAATTGTTGATGAAAGTTTCAAGTTCTTTGATAGTATTCCCTTAAAATCTGGAAACATTTAAAAAAATCTGTGGAAATCATCAGTCCTGTTCATGTATACCGGTCTAATCCAGACTCTCTGTCCCTCAGTACTCCGTGTACTGCTGCATCCTGTCGCTCATTGCATGTGGAGTCTTCCTGCGGGTGAGCTTTGAGCTTAAAGTGCTCTTCCTCACCCTGGCCTCCACTGTGTACTACATCATCATCCTCAGCATGGATAAGAAGCTGTTTTTGGACTATGGGGACATCCTTTGCGAACAGATGACTCCCATCACCGATAACAGCTGGAACTGCAGCTGGTGAGACACTTAATTATCAACATTTACTGGCTGCAAGGATGCTGTCGCTGATCCTGGTTTTGGGTTTTTGACCATTCTTCTCTTTGCATGTTGTGTGCTTTTACATGATTATTTTCAAAACGATTGTAAGCATCTATTATTAGAAGCAAACAAGAGTGGATGAAAGATGTTTGTTTGTCCAAGTAAAGATTCAAACATGAATGTGGTCTTTTGTTCAACAGCACAGAGAGGGGATATATCCTGATGTGCATCGGCCTGGTCAAAGACCCCCAGGTGATGAGCTGCATCTACATCACCTTGTTCCTGGTCACTATGCTCATCATCTCACATCAGGTAGCGATGTTCTTCCTGTCCTGGATTTAAAAAGGCGTTAAGATTGATATGATCGCATCCCGTCTTTATTGCTCATCAGCCTCACCGTGTTCCCTTTTTGCCAGAACGAGTCCTGCTTCCGTCAGGACTTCCTGCTGAAGTACAAGAACCACACGGAGCAGGACGAGATCGAGACCAGGGAGAATCTCAACCGCCTGCTGCTGGAGAATGTGCTGCCGGCGCACGTAGCCGCGCGCTTTGTCGGGGAGAACAAAAAGAATGAAGTGAGATCTCACTTATGTAGTGTCTTAATGAGGATAATGTGGTCGAGGGCAGCTTTTTGGACGGATCTCTGATAACAACATGCCCCCTGCTCAATAGCTACTATTTGATTAGTGATAAAAGGGAGTACAATAAGGTCCTTGTGCTGGTTATTCATGTTGTATAATCATCAGTGACTCGCTTCATTTCGCCATCACTAAACTGCGACGCGAAATCATCATTAGAGATCAGGCCCAAATAAAGTGTCTTTAGTTAGCAATTGGGTTTGTTTACCAAATGAGTATTATGAGGTTGTTCAGTTTAAAATGATGATACGCCGATCCAAGGGCCGTTGTGGCAGAATCTCGAAAGAACCACAAAAAAATACAAATAGTTACAGTTGTATTCAGTTTACTGTCACTTTCTTTCACGGTTGACAGCTTCTGTCTTTGTTTGTGTTTACAACTTCACGTCACAACATTCTTCCGGCGTCTGCCGTAGCAACGTCGCAGCAGTTCGCTCAGCTCATAAAGATTCATTGGCCCCGGCTTGAAAACAAACATTGTCGGCAAGCAACGAGTCACTGCCGAAGTTCGAGCTGCAAAGCAGAGGGAAGTTCCTTGTCTAGGAAGGGAAACATCGGCTGCGGCGTTGATTCTCATCATGTTGTCAGATTTTCACTTAAATGTGAAGGAGACTCATGAGGTCAACCATAAAAAATGGCTTTGCTTCTTTAGCTGCCCTTCTAGCATTTGTGCTCAAAGAAGGCCGCTGAAGTGTTTGCACCAAGCAGTTGTAGTATTACATTATTTTTTTTTTCTTCAGTCAGCTGATAGCCAGATATGGATCCTTGGCCGTTCCATTGTATCTCAGCAATATTTCATAGCTTATGAAATAGAACAATTAAAAAAACGATTGCACTCCCTTTGGTTTAGCCTTGCGAGATGATAAAGATGATCCTGCAAGTAAATCTTGCCCCTTGGTGTTTTTGCCTCTGCACAGGATCTCTACTATAAGTCCTACGACTGCGTGTGTGTGATGTTCGCCTCGGTGCCGGATTTCAAGGAATTCTACACCGAGTGCGATATCAACAAGGAGGGCCTGGAGTGCCTGAGACTGCTCAACGAGATCATCGCCGACTTTGACGAGGTTAGGAAGGCAAAATGTGGACACTTTGTGATTTTTCGCACTTTGTGTGATTTTTGCAATAAAACCACAAAGACGATGCTAGAATTAAACTGTTTGTGTCAAATCTAGTTGATGTATGAAGACGTACAATTGGCTTAAGTCGCCAAAATCCAAAAATCGGGCTCCAAAGGCTCTCATATACATGTCGGGACTGATGCATTTACTGCCGCTGGTTGGACATGAACTTCATCCAGAAGCTCGCAGTTTTGCACACAGGCGTGTCACAACAGGAATTCTTTATTTCTCAGGAATGTTAGATGATTAAAAATCATCACCCCATTGTTTCTTCAACATTTACATGATTCATTTATTCCAACGATAGAATAACCTGAGCAGATCTGTGTCACACAAGAAATGTGTTACATTCACGGGAGCAGAAAGAAGTTCAGACTGCACAGTTGGTGATTTCACTTCCTTATTTAAAAATCTGGTGACAACAAGGCACAAGTATAAAAATAACATTCTTGGAGTCTAGACTTGGATATTATTTGTCATAAACAAATAAAAGCTTCGTCACTCACCTCTGCAGGGGAAGAGGAGGACATGTGTCTTTTCATGATTATCGGGATGATGGCAAAAGGGTAAATTTCCCAAAACTCCAAGTCGCGTGTGACGACTGGGAGCTCTTGTTCCGGCGGTTTGTCCTTAGAACACCTTGACTGGGTCGCAACGGCACTGTATTATTATCCGGGCAAATGTACTGGAAATGATGAAAGGCAGGAGGATGAACGTTCCCATGTCATATCACGTTCCATATCATGTTGGTATTTTGTCTTTGTTCCAATCCAACAGCTGCTGTCCAAGCCAAAGTTCAGCGGTGTGGAGAAGATCAAGACAATTGGCAGCACGTACATGGCAGCTGCGGGGCTTAGTGGGACGCCGGGTCAGGAGAACAATCAGGTGGAATATTCAAGGCTTGTTCATGGGCAGTAGATGCATGTCTTTTTTCAGGCGTCTTTATCGCAGAGAATACCCAGAGCATGAGTAATCTTTCCACTCGGTTTGACGTGGTAAGTAACGAAGCGCTCGTCGTGACCATGATAATGTCCTCTCAGGACCGGGAGAGGCAGCAGGCCCAGATCGGCATCATGGTGGAGTTCGCCATCGCCCTGATCGGGAAGTTGGACGGCATCAACCGACATTCCTTCAATAGCTTCAGGCTCCGCGTGGGTGAGTGTGCGATGCTCCCCCGGGGCCTCTCCGACACGAGTCCTGCGCTGAACTGTACCCGCCACCGTGACACAGTGACCTGACGGGATTCTCCCAGCGAGAGAGGCCGCAAAACAGCAGCCTGCGCTTCTTTTTAAAGTCCGTTAATCCCTTTTTGACATTTACCTTGGCATAACAGTCCACTTTTGTGGAACTACTAAATTCAATGTATTCAAAGAAATAATCCACCGCCATTGTTCTCTGATCCGAAGCAATCAGCTCTCACATGGATTTGTCCTAGCTGGGAATTTATTTCTTTTACATCTCATTGAAAAAGCATTCATCAGCGGTCAAGGTCCTGGTTTTTATAGTCCCAAAATGCTGAAAAATAAACCCTAATTTGCGGTAGTTATGATTTTCATGTTGCAAAAATTATACGTTCAACTCAAGATGTCATGAAATAGGTCGTCTTCTAGTAAATTTTAGGTAAAACTACAAGTATGATATTAATAATAGTATGAGGCAATGTATTTCTAGAGCGCCCTCCATTAAGATTGCTGTACAAACGAGAAGAAATAAGTGTAAAATGCAATGAAATGAAAAAGCATCCACTCATGCGTTGTCTGTTCCACCTGTCCTACAGTCAGGGACAATACACAGCTTTGTATGAATGCTAAAAAGAATATACTGAAAACTATTTCCTCTCAGGCCATTTAAACTGTCTCCAGATTTGTGCTGGAACCAAAACCTACTAACTGTCGACTAAAGGAAATTTTAAAAGTCAACGATGGAATATAATGGGTCTTTCTTATTTTCCACATTCAAGGAATCACTTTATTACTTGTCCTTCCTTGATCACAAGTATAGATTCGGTTTTGAGGCCGTTGGTCTTTAAAGGCCAGTTAGTTTAGATAGTTAGTGCTGAGATGCATTACTGAATAGCTGCATTTTATGTGTAATGCAGCGGCAAATAAAATTTAAAAAAGCTTCCCTCTTTCTACAAACATCTACAAATCATTATTTACTCACATTTTCCACTTTCACTTATTATGGAAACCGGCTTCCGTCGGTGTTACAGGGAGGGCAGACTAGTTTCTCACCAGTGACACGCCACACTTTCATCCGGCTTCCTGTCTTGACTGCAGCAGGAGCAGCGGCTGAGGAGATTCCACCGATTTTCCTTCTGGTCAGGAGAAAAGTGGTCGTTCAAAACCGGGAGATCTTTTGAAGCCTGAACTCCAGAATGAAGGCCTGGGATAAGAGAGTTTAGGGTTGCAGTTGGATCAGAAACACCACTTGGAATGGCTTTTAATGAGGTTTTGTCCATTAGGTCATCAGGAGAGCCGTGCTCATGTCGCCTCTGGAACACCTGGAAACAAAATGGACCAGCTTGTTCAGTTCGGCACATGGGGCTTCACGATATTACTCAGGGAATCAGTGGACTAATCGGTTCAAGTCTTCATCCAAAGACCGGTCCTCATAAAGACTAATCCCGCTGATCCAGTTTGTGACTGACTGACTCCAGGAAAACGAGCTGGAGAACAGCGAGGGAGCCATGGGAACGGTGTATTATGATGTATTACTGACTTATTACAAGAATCCCTCTCTCAACAATACACTCCGGCCTGAGCTATAATAAAAGAACTCTTGATTCACGATGGGAAACATCTTCAGAAAGTAACCCTCCCTCAGAATGACCTTCTCATTTTCAGCTGAAACCCAGTTTGCGCTCGGCCGGAGAACCGAAATCATGTTAGGTTAGGGCTAGGGTTAGAGAGGCCTTCGCTCCTCTTGTTTTGTCTGCAGCCGCGACTCCGTCGTTCCCGGCAGGAAACGCGGATTCATTTTTTATTTTTATTTAATTCAAACATTTACATTTTTGTGAAGATAGAAACAATCGTAAGACGTAAATACTGTCAGTACAGAGCTGAATAGTTTTCTTATCAGCTGTTGTCTATCGTCTTTTTGTCTGGGGAACAAAATCCATTCCGTCTCACTCTTCAAATACATTGTGATAACCGGCGGTTAGAATTATTGTCTCCCTTTATTCAGAAGTTGCAGCTCGGATTCTGTAACCTTTCTCTTTTCCGGCTGCCTGATTCAATGTGTCTGACTGTTCTGCTGCTCTTTATCATCCCACGTGGACAGTTTTCTTTCTTCTCTTTCGCCGGAGAGACAAGTGTTGATCTGTTCTTGTCAAGTGCGTCAGTAAACTGCACTGGAAGGCTTCCTAGTTTATAATCAATCTAGATCTTCTGAAGGATCCCATATCCTTTATATCCCAAATGGAACTGAAGCAAATCCAAAGAATCCGATGTTTTGTGAATACAGAGGCTGCCTTTTCCAGAGGACTCGTTTTGGTTTTTTTTTTTTCAAAACATTCAGTTTTTCTTCCAGAGCCCGCATTTACAACGAATTGGGCCCTTAATGAAATAGCGGCTCGTCATTTCCTCGGCCGGCTAATGTCCTTGACAAATAAATTGAGATGTTTTCATCCCGGCTAACATTTCACCTCATTTCAATCCCAGCGGGTCTGGTGTGTGGGTGGTTGGCACGCGGACGGATGTTTTTTATCCATTGTGACTATTTTGTTTAATTTTTGGGGATTGTTTGGCCCGCTAAGCACTGCCCCACATTTTCTGTAAATCCTCCACGCAGACATTTGGATGATTTCCTTCATCAGAAAATACATAAACCGACTGAATCCCCCCCCACCCCTCCTCCTCCCCCAGGCATTAATCACGGCCCGGTGATCGCTGGAGTGATCGGAGCGAGGAAACCTCAGTACGACATCTGGGGGAACACGGTGAACGTGGCCAGCAGGATGGAGAGCACCGGCGAGCTGGGCAAGATCCAGGTACGTCCAGCAAACTGTGTTTCCACACGGCCGTTCTCACATCTGGGATTTACAGCCTCTGGGATAAACCTGTTTTTTAGTGTTATCAAGAAAAAAAAGGGAGAATCTAGGGATGAATATTAACGGCCTGGCGATATAGATGTATTATAGCACGATTAAATTGTGACGCTTTTTGTCCTGAGGCTGGAAAATGAGCTGTGAAAGGGGGAAAAAATCTATTGGAATAACTTGAAAATCTGTTTAAAATTAACAAGAAGTGCGGAATAAAAAAATTGGGGACAGACGCACCTCAAAGTGAGTAATGAATTAGCGAAAGTATGCAGGTCAAGAGAAGAGAAAAACACACCAAAAGAGGGTAAGAATAGCCTGATTACCGGCCAGACTCTTCACGAAAAGAAAAAAGGACCAGGAATTACAGTGTAATGTGCTGAAATGAAGCAGAAGAAAATGTCGTATTTGTCCCCTGGAACAGAGGGGGGAAAAAAAAGTTTCATAACTAACACGCAAAATGATAAATGAAAAAACCCTTTGGTGTTTGAACACATTAAACATACCATGAGTATATTTAACTTCGAGCCTTGTGTCATCCATCAAACCAAATCCCGAAGCCACTGTATTAGCACAGCCCTGATGAAGGCAGTCTTTGCTTTTCCAGTGTCGCCGCCTTGACCTTTTCTTAGCAGCGCTTGTGTGGACCGTCCTCCAGGTTACAGAGGAAACGTCTGTCGTGCTGCAGAAGCTGGGCTACTCGTGCGAGTGTCGCGGATTCATCAATGTCAAGGGGAAAGGGGAGCTGAAAACCTTCTTTGTGTGCACGGACATGAGCAAGCAGCAAGGTATGGGGCTGAGCTGAGGCCAGGCCGCCTCAGCCAGCAGAACTAAAGTCAAGAGTTTACAAACTCATTGCAAGTGTTGAGACCCAGCCGGCCGTCGTCAGCTGAGCGGCCCGGCCTGAGGATGAAGGACCTGCGGCGGCGCTGTGATGGATGGACTGTACGTACAATCGCCATCTTTTTCTATTCGCCCACACATCTGTCCAGTGATGTCACTTTTGTACTTTTTCTGTCTTTGATTTAGATGTTTGCTAATAGAAACGTGCGTTGTACTCACACCAAATACAGTCGTGTACTCGTAGACCCATTCTCCTTTAGGAACCGGGGAACGGATTCTGTTTGGATCAACTTGACACCAGTTTGGTGTTTAGGGAAAGAAAACACCGACGTGCTTCGAATGAGCGCGACGTGGCTGGCTTTTTCTGGGAATGTTCGGCCAGGCTTCAAATGCATTCTGACCCAGCCAAATGTTTAGATTTCACGTATTTGGCCGCTGCAACGGCTGTTTTAATAGGAGACCTTGATGGATTTGGGGAGGAAATGGATGAACCCATCTGCTACGCTGTATTTCTTTACTCTTAAAACACAACGATCCTTGGTCTTTTCTTACCCGGTTGCATTAATCATTAATGCTACAATGAAGGACAACCTGTGACGCTTTTGTGTGTGTGTGTGTGTGTGCGCGCGCGCGCGTGTGTTTGTGTGTGTGATGGAACATCCCGCCTGCTGTCCTGCTCAGGTAAAACTACCTGGACTGATTAGAAATTGCTCTCTGTGCCTCTGAAAACATGATGGGTCTTGCGGCCTTACCTTGACCATCATCTCGTCAGTAATCGTGTTTACATAATAATGTATTGGCCTTTATGTGAGAACAAATGTGACATTGAACTTTGTCCAGTTACAGAATGTAATAAATGTTTTCCTACGTCTCTGTTTTGCCCATTACGTGACTCACAACGGTCATGGGTTGTAAAAAAAAAAAAAAAGTTTATTGATGAAATCCATACAAATGTCACACAACAAGCATTTTTTGTACAAAAAAGAATTAAGTTATTACACTGCAACGACTGGCGCCGCATCCTGACAGCTTGGCGACGTCTCCATTGGTTCGGCCACTTCCTGCACTGAAAGCACGGAAGCGGAGCGTGAGCGGATGTCCCGGGAACGGTCTCTCTGCGCCGGCCACGAACGGCCACAAAGCCAAGCGTTTACCTGTGGTGAGGTCAATGAGGGGCTCGGGCTGGACGGCGATGCCCATGGCCTTCCTGATGCCGTAGACGCTGCTGACGTCACAAGGAGCCACTTGGCCAGTCAGCTCGGCCAAGTTCCCCGTCACCTTCTCGGCTGCAGAGCAGAAATGAAAAAAGAAGGTAAAATTCCCTCTGACAGGGGCAGGAGGGGCTCATTGTTACTTGAGGAAAATGATTTCTGTGAATCCCTTTTGCCGTTTAATTGTTGGTGAGTTCATTAAAGGTTTGGATCGTGTCCTTGCCTCACCATTCTAGCCTGTGACAAACAACCACTGCCCGATTCTGTCGGCAGCTGTAAGCAGGGAAAATAACCGGGGTTGTAACAGAGGTATTTTTCACTTTTCAAAATCCAGACACACAAGGAGCTCTGTCTCACACAGGCTGAGAGTGTGAAGACATTTCTGTAAGGTGAGACACCTGGAACACGGGCGGTCCCCTATCTGTTCCTCGGGGTCTTTGTTCACGGTGGAGGGGGTGCGACGTCCGGCTCTGCAGCTCAGCCATGGCTAACGATGTAAGGTCAGACGCCAGACCTCTTCATGACGCGGCTGGAGCACACAGCTTGTACACGTAGGAGCACATATGGCCTCAATTTATGCACTGCCTCGTTTTACGATTTGAATAACAGTTAATTTACTAAGGAAAAGGGCCATTTACAATTTTTTTTTGATAGGAACCATGAAATGTTTCCTTCCCCCCTCACTTTCATTTCATAACGTACATTCACAGGGAGGCTAGGACGTAGCAACATTGGCCGAGTCGGGTTTGGCTCAGGGTCAACTGAAAGTTGTTTCTGTAGCTGAGAGGGAAACCACATCTGCGGCGTGTGGACGACACAGAGGTAAATGCAGAGTCGTCGGAGGCTGACAGCTGGCGGAGGGACAAAAGGGCCCCTCGGGGTCGGGGTCGGGGTCTTACCCAGCTCCAGCTCTTTAGCGGTCGGGGCCAACAGGCAGATCATGCTGGGCGGTTGCTTGGTGCTCAGACGCTCCTTCTGGGCTTCCTGCAGGTCTCGCAGCAGCTTCGTGGTCTGGTCCAGTTTGTGCTGGATGAGCCGGGCCTCTGACACACAAACGGCAAAGACACACAGTTGGCACTTTGGCCCCCCTTCCTCCAGTTACACCCTGCTCCGCCCGAGACAATACGCTCATTCTTCCTGAAATCTGATATCGATCCACATTAATATCGAAGTGCTGAGAGAAGTGGGAGATGAAAAAAAAAAGACTAATGGACTGTTAGAAACACGATCCGAAATGAGAAGCTAAAAGGTCTTTCTGACTACCTGAGATGTCAGCTGTCGTCTTTTTTTTTTTTTGTGCCTCAGCATCGATAGACTTTTGCGGGGAAAAAAAGGAATTATTTCTAATTTGGAAAATCCAAAAATCAGAATATTAGCCAATATCATGATCTCAAACATCACCAGCAGCTCCGAAACTGCCTGTTTCACTGAACTGACTCGGCCTCGCAGCGTCAGAAATGGGACTGGCTGGTGTCGGCCTCGGTGAATACTGGGATGATGGCCAGCTTCCTCGGGTGTATAAAGTTGTCACATTCTGCTGTAAGAGTTTTAACTGGCCATTTTCTGGCATCTCAACAACTTTAAAGTTTGACTTCCAGCAATCCGGCCGATAGCTTTACAGGCCGACCACCAGCAATGACCGTGTCCCCGAATCTGTTCCCAGACGCCCCATAAATGCCACAAGAGATCAAGGTTAAATATATTGAGGATAGATTTTAGACACAGGCGGCGTTACCCTCAGAGAGGTCTTCGGCCGCGTTCGGGCCCTGCGAGTCGGGCTTCCCGGAGCGGGGGTCCGCGGGCTCGGCTCCCTGCGAGGCGGGGAGGCAACATGTTTAGTCAGATTACCAGGATACATTCCACATTAGACAGCTGACGCTCGCAGGAACATCCAGGCCTTTTGAAGCCTCCGCAGTCATGCTGCTTCTTCGCTCCAATAAAATCAGGACGTAATGAAAAGCTGCAACACCCGGGCCGGGGGATGAGAGGGAACTGGAGAGCGGCCAAGAACAGCAAACAGCCGGGACAGAGGGTCGCTGTGTGTCTGACGGAGGGGCCTCCGCTCCGGTTTCCTCCGCCGCTCAGAGGAGGCCATTCAGCGCCCGCCGAAACACGACTCGGGCCCCTCCGAGCCTCCGACAGTGAGTGGCTCTGCTGTGTGCTTTGAGGGGAACTGTTTCCATGTGTGCGCGGATCAAAGATGACGCCTATGTTGACACAGCTGGGCGGTTCGGGCAGCTATCTCCCAGGAACATCTCCAATAGGGACGACGGAGCGAAGGAGTCACACACGCTGGAGGGGTTTCACACCAAACAGCGGCTCAGTGGGAGAACCCGGTCGAAGCGTCTCACGACACACGTGGCTGTCGACGGCTGCGGGTTTCTTTCACTTCGCACTCATTTCAGAGGTTTTACCTGGATCTTTTTGGATTGCTCACCTCTTTGTCAACCTTGGCATCTTCTTCCGCCGGCCCCTCGGCCTGCTGGACAGGAGGAAAGAAACCCATCTTTCAGTCGGGGCGGGTAAATTAAACCCTAAAGACTAATAGACTATCCCATATTATATTCCCATATATTCAATCCCCAACCGACTTGATGGCTTTGAGAGCGGCGGAGAAAAAGTCGTGCGTCGACGAGCACAAAATCCCCAGAAACTGGGAAGACTGGGGGGAAAAAAAAAAAAAAAGAGTTCTTACCGTTTCCGTCTCCTTGAGGTTTTTCGAGTGTTCTCCGTTCGTTATCGCGTCCAGAAGATTGTCGGCAAGCTTGTAAACGTACTCGTCCGATTTGACCAGGAATTCCGACATGCTGCCAAACACAAACATCCAACTCTTTCAGAGATAACTCTTTAACATCGGTTACAATCACCCACGGTTACTTACTGACAGAAAACAAACCGCAAGCCCTGTTTTCTGGGAGATTGGTCTATATCAACTACCACGTTCATTTTGAGTCATTCAAAAGGGGCTTTCATTGAAGATGAAAAATAGCAGCTATAATTTTAATTGAAGGTGAATTTAGGTCATTAAAGGTGCAGGAAGTGACGTCCTCACATCAGCGCAAGGTTTTATCTTTCAGAGAGCATTGATTCATTTCGGTAGATAGGAAAAACGGTGTTTGTTTTCGAAAGTCAAGTGGCTGACTCAAGGCCTGGATGCGCGCTCTGGAAACAGCGACGTCGCCACACGCGGCCGACAAAAAAGACTGGATGACGGTCGAAAAACAGGTTCGGCCGCAGTGGAATGTGTTTGTCTGGAGAGCCTTCTCATCGACCACGGTGGAGACGGACGGCCTTGAGCTGGAGGAACGGCGTGACCGACCGCAGCTGCTGGATCGGCGAGGGCCCGGATAATTACGTGCAATGAGGAGGAGATGAAACGCGAGAAAAGGACCGGGCTCCAGCTGACAGCTGACCTCCAAAGCCCGTGGAAGAAGGCAACGTCTGGAAGGCAATCATCCAAGAATGCCTGGAGTGACGCGTGATGTTCAGTACCTGTCTGAGCCCTGCAGGCTGGACTCGTCCCCGAAGAAGGAATAGATGAGGTCGGAGTCCTCCTTGCTGATGTGGGAGAAGCTGGAGTCGTAGGCGGGGGCGTAGGAGGTGAACGGCCCGTAGTTGATGTAGGACACTGCGGGGAGAGGGTTTATCAGCAGCTCCAACAGGAAAGCGTACGCGCTGCTTCCGCTGCGGGCCGGTACCTGGAGTGATCCGGTTCCTCTTGTCCTCCCTGAAGCCCTGCAGGGAGTTGACGCCGCTCTGCAGCCGGTTGGACATCATGCCCAGCTTGACGGGGCAGTAACCCACATCTGCAACAGGGAGCACGACTCTAAAACCCCTCCGCTGTGTTTAAACAGTCATTACACACATGTTGAAGGCAAACTTTTCAGATGCCGACTCATATTTTGCAGAATTTATGAATGGAAAATAAATGACTGGACTATTTTTAATAGCCATGGTTACCCAAGTTATATATCATACATATATATTTGTGATTCCTTTTGTATTTCATCTGAATTCAGAATTTTAGAATTGCATGATTATAGCAAAAACATCGGTGTTCACTCATCGCATTTTAGCTAAGAGCCTTTTATTTGCATGTTTAACCCTTTCACTAAAAACTCCTAGACAATCATGTTCATTTGCAAATGACCTCCCTGTCCAGCAGCTGAGCTTTGGGGCTTTTTACCTCCGGCTGACAGATCCACTGGGTTGAGAATCGCCAGGGTGGTGGAGCCGTCGGCCTTCCGCCTCGCAAACTCGAACTGCAGGGAAGAAAAGCAGACATTGTGAACTCCGGCTTTGTGTCACCAGTCCAGGTTAATGAATGAAAGCTTTGTCGTGAAGAGCCTATTCGCATTAGAATTCAAAAGCGAAGGTGGGTGTGTGTGTGTGTGTCTGTGTGTCTGTGTGTCTCTCCACACAACATAGCGAACGCACATCGCACTGCAGCAGTCTGTTGGATAGCTTCCCTCCAGACTCGGCGATGACCTTGCGGATTTCCTCGAGCTCTTTCTCCGCCTTCGCCGCTTCGTCTTTGGTGTCCTTGTCCTGTCTGCAGTGGAAGAGCACACAGAGAGACGCCACATGATACCCCGGTTATCGACAAAGCGTGTGACCGGGCGGCGTGAAGCCAGAGCGCGTCCCGTCCTCAGACCACCTGTATGACGTGAAGGTAAATCACAAGCCATCTAAACTTGCAACAAGACATCATCTTTCTGGGGAGAGAGAGGAAAAGTGAAGTGCGCGGAGGTGTTTGTCGGGCTGCTGCTGCTTTGGCAGTAAAGCGCAGGCATCGCTTTCGCGATGGGGACAACAGGAGGAGATGAAAAGCACCAGGAGCAAACAAGCCCTGACTGGCGGCGAGGAATTCCTCGCATTCTGAGCCTGCAGCTTCACCAGCGGCCTGATTCAAGGACGAGTCAGACATGACAAGTTCACACACATTGTGGCTGCCAAACTTTCCGCCGGCCTCCTCTTCCGAAAACTGGGCAGAAAATAGCCCCCCCCATATATATATGTACAAAAATATATATCTAACTGGACTTCTTCAACATCAAAATCATGGAATTACAGTATATAACTAAACACAGTAAATCCCTTTTCCTCACTAAATCAGCCTTTTTTTTTTTTAAATCATGAGGAAATTCCTCAGGTAAATCAATCTATCTCACCAGTACAACCATTTTTGAAACCCTGCCTGATTATATTGGCTGTGGATCTGGAAAATATATCTGGAAATTGTCAAAAAAAAATAAATAAAAAATAATCAGCAAGGTAATAAAAATAGAGGATAATCTGAAAATAATCACAAAAATCCCCTGGGAGCCAGATGGAAAATGTTTGAAAAATTGGATTTAAAAAAAGAAATCAAGAAGTACTATAAAAATTACAAAATTAGTAAAGAGCAAAAGTGCAGAAATCTCTTAAATAGATTTCCATTGTTTGAAATGATTTCTAAATGTTGTTTGAAGTAAATGCCTCTGAAGGGCATTGGAAATAAGAGTAATTATCCGTTATCGACATCAGACCTCAGAAGGAGGTGATATGCGCTTTGAGTCTGTCGAGGAAACTGTCTTCTGTACGTCAGGTTTATTTCAGCGCGTCCTCGTTTTGATCTGCATCTCCCCTCCCTCCCAACCGGCCAGATGGTGGCATCGCATCCAGAGAGGGAGCACCTGGGAGTGCCGGGGGTCTGCGAGCGCTCGCTGCTGTCCGTGGCCGTGCTCCCCTCTCGTTTGGCGACGGCGCCGCCGCTCCCCGGTTCCTCGGGCTTCCCGGGCTCTTTGGCCGAAGGGTCGAGGCCCGACATGAAGTCGATGCTCTGCTTCAAGCTCTCCAGTCTCTCCTGCAGGAACAGCAATCGCAAGTAGTTGATTTTTTTTTCTCCCCCCCTGCTTGGGTTGAAAAGAGAAAGAAACAGCTGGATCATCTGCGGGATAGAACTGCGAGGTGCTCTCCGGTGAAGGCCTTCTGCTGCCCCCTGCTGTCACATTTCTGGAGCAGGAGCTGAGCTTTAACAGCTTTTTAACACAGCAGCACTAACAAGGTGTAGCCAAAAGGGAAAAAAAAAAAAGGCCAGGCTTTGCGGAGCCTTCATCTTCACCTTCATAAATTGTTGCTGTGAAGGTGAAAAATAAAAAGTTTGTGCCAAAAGCAATGAGCCGGGGCTGCGAAATGAATCAACATTTTCATTATCGTTTGTCCTTCGGCAACTTTTAAATCTCACCATGGTGCGACATTTTCCAAAAGGTGAAGCGTGTGACAAAAAAACAGCTTTCAAATAAAAATCCTTCAGCAGAGACAGCCTTTGCACGGCGCCACAGTCTAAAGAAAACATTTCTAAAGCGCCCAGCAAAATACTTTCAACATTACTGGCCTGACGTTTTCCTCTTTGCGGGTTCACTTCCTGAAACCAAGCCAAATTTACAAAACATCTGACAGAAATGATCAAAAAAAAATTCTCTTACAGAGACAGAAAAATTTGAAGGTCACATGTATGATTACTGCTCTTTTAAATTATGCAGCCCCACAACAAATGACCGATTCGTCTGGGTCAACTCAAAATGCAATCACACATTTAGATTAATGCCGGTTTAGCCCTCCCGCACACACCAGCATGTTACCTGACTCAAGATCTTCATCCCCGAGTGCAGCAGTTTGCGAGCGGCTTTGTGGTAAATGGTCTCCGGTTTGTTGTAAGTCATCGCGTTCTCGCACATTAACTTGAAATCCGCCTGAATCGATGAAACATTTGGAGAAAATAAAGCAAAACCATCAGACGCCCTGCAGAGCCATTACTTTAAATCAACCTGAGAGTCCAGCTGCTCTAAAAGTAAAACCCCCCGTACCTTGAGTTCATCCAAGGACTGGTAACACTCTTTCTTCACTTTTTCCTTCATGTTGCTGAAGTCCATCGGATGCTTGATGATTGCGGAGTAGCCCGGAGCGATGAGGTCCGTCACCGGAAAGGTAAAGAACGCGCTGGGGTCTTTCCTGCAGAGGGAAAGACACAGAGGAAGGAGAGAAAGATCGTGACACAATAACAAACGACCGGACGCGGCCGGCGTGATCGCTAAATGATCGAACCTTTGGAGCTGCCTGACAAGCTGGTTCAGCGCCTCCTGCAGGGGAGTCTGCTCTTTCTCCGCTGAAAACAAACATTTCTTTTTCAGTCCCTTGCAGGCCAGTGTTGTGCTCATTCTCGCCGATCTTTGGAACAAATGTTTGCTTCTTTTATCCCAAGCAAATTTCCCCCCACATACTAAATACGGGAGGGGAAAGGGTGGGAAGCGATGAAACAACAATCTGACATGCGAACGGGTAATGATCTGATTTACCCTCCAGTTTGTCGAACTCAGACCGGATCGGGGTTCTGCTCTGCTCTCTGTCATCGTCTCCCTCACCGTCTGGACCTTTCCTCTTCTTTGTCATCTGACATCGTAATGGAAAATACAAGTTCAGAACACAGTGAATTAGTTAGTTTATTGTTTATTGAACATGCATTTCAAAATAAATTCAAAAAACCTCTGCATTTACAGGGACAATGTACCAAACCATTGGTCTTTATGAAAGAAGAGATGATTTGCAGCAGATTTAGCGACTGCTACTTTCCATGTGGAGTGCCTGGGCAGGCGAGCACACGTAAAATACACAGTACAATTCTAAAAATACACAAACTTACCTCACAATAAAGTATAACTTTATAGATACATTAAATGTTTTCTAAAATTGTATACAAAAATAAGTAACGTCCTACAATTGATGCTGACACAATTGACCATCTAAAACGTGCTTTTTGGAGTGTCTTGTGAACTTATTACGATCTACAGACAATTTCAGACTGTGTGGAAGCTGATTCCACTGTTTAATGGAGCAAAATGAAAAGGCTGATGGTGCAAAGGTCAAGCTCTCTTCGGGATCACACAGTTTGTGTTGCAGCGGACCGAGTGGATCGAGCCGTTTGTTCACGGCAAAGTCTGACAAAGGTTTTCAGTGGCGATGGATCCGGATCATTAGTGATTTTGAAAATACTACTTAGATTACTCTATATAACTAAATTGTCAAAACTGAGCAGTTTGTATTGACTCCATTCATGACAATGATGGTAACTAAGTGTTTTTTTTTTTAATCAAGTGCCTTTAAGGCCTTACTTTTCACAGATCTGAGTGGTTTTGAGCGCAGTCTCTTTGGCCTGAGACCAGCAGGATAAACAGAAAGTAATGTGAGGAATTATCATGGCACTGAAACAGGTGAAAGCCGCCTTGACTGTCAGGCTGTTCCTATTGTGTCTTAAAGACGATATGTCATATTTAATCGTGTTGCTTATTATCTTTATATGCTTTTTAAATGACAATGTTTGGTCTGAATAGACCGAGGTATTTTGTCTCCGTTACAATTTTTAGTGCCGTCAGTTTTTTCATTCAAATGAAGCGAATCGTCACTCGCTACCTTTTTCTTCCCTTTGTCGCTCTCTGGCGAGCCGAGGCTCCTCTCTTTGTCCCTTTTCTTCTTCTTCTTCTTGTCTTTGGGTTTCTCATTGTCCGGCGACTGATCGTCATAAAACGTGTCCAGACTGGAGCTGCCGGTGGTCACCTCGTTCCCGGAGACCTTCAGCACCAGCTTCAGCGGCCTCTCCACGAACTCCGTGCCTGCGGGACAGCAGCAGACTCAGCTAGCATGCTAACACGGGCTGGCCGGCGGCTTCACGGGTGACAGCCAGCGAGGTACAAAACGGTCGCCGAGATCCGCCTCGCTTCGGGCAGGTTTCTCAACTAGCAAACGGAAAATGATACGTTTTATTTCGGTAAGTTATCCGGTTTCGGAGCAACATCGGAATCATGATAGAAGCGATGCGAGTAGAAGAAAGCCGACGGCTCAACATTAGCATAACAGCTACTAGCAGCGACAGAAACCCAAGCGCCATTCACCCTCAAAGTCGGTCTATTTCAGCATACATATTAAAGATAGACCGTTGAAGACTAGTCTACGTGCTTGAAAAAAACTACGGCTTAAATACCTTCGTATGCATGTTTTTCGGACTTGTGTTTTTTGTGCTTCTTCCCCATTGTTTGTGTTTACAAGCTTCCGCGGCCCGGTCCGCTCTCTATGTCGGCAGTGGCGGCGGCATCGGCGGGGTCTGGCAACGAAGCGCTTGCACTCTAGCGCCACCTGCAGGTGTGGCGGTGGTACTGCAGCGCAGGGGTTGACATTCGTGTTATCGCCAGCAGAGAGCGACAAAAAACAAAAAATGGGCTAAAGGAAGCAAGACGTTTCGATGACTTTTCTGTCTGGAACCGTCGACCAATTAGTTTGTGGCTGATCATAAGCCAAAATATATTTTCCTCCAACGACATGATCGCACATTTTATGTCCTCGAGATAAGAATAATGTGTCTAATAGATGTGCCTATACGGCTTATTTAGGTTCATTCGCATTAAAACTTCCAATTTTGAAGTACAGCAAGGAGAAGTGGCATCTTTGGCAGTTTTACATCACAATTGACCTTTTGGAATTTTTCCTTCGTTAAATCTGTGAAGTCCTAGAAATGAGACCCGTGACTGTGCTAGTTCGATTCATCAGTCAAAGAAAATGTTCTAATCCCACTTCAATACCAAAACAAAAATATATCAATATAATAACTCCAAAAAGGAAAATTCTTACTGAATATGTTTTACATTTATTCCCATTATGTTTTTCTCTTGTCGACCGCTTTACACCAGTTATAGATAGAGTATAATCATTTTTCAGGTTTAAATGTCTAATTTATTTTTCATTTTCCGGAAACAAAGTCAGTGGGTTTCTTCCATTTATGATATCACTTTTTATTGTCATTTTTCTCCTACATCCTGGACATCAAATTGAAATCGAAAATTTGAATTGAAAAATCTTATTTTTTGTTCAAAATTGTAAGGTTTCTGACAGAGAACTGAGATAGTGTAACAGTTCAGCGGCTCAATGAACCTCCTCGTGGCCACAGCCGGAAGTACATGAGGTTTATGAGCGGTACATGAGCGGTTGATACAGATCAGGACGAGTTGTGTTATTAAACCATCTATCAATGGTGCAACATTCGCTGTGTCTGCAGAACTTTCACTCATCTATGATGGTAAAAGAGGAGGAGCACACACTTCTAAAACACTTTTAAGTCTTGATGTATGTATATTTGTTTTCATCGAACAAGTAAAGTCAGATGAAAAACCTACTTGATAATATTTCCTCTAATAAATATAACATTGGCTTCATCTTGACCGAAAGTACAACTTGATACAAGAGAATACGAAGATATGCATGTAAAAAAGTCAAATCTCTTTAACACTAATACAAAACAGCTGCGATTGAAAGTTTTCTTTTTATTTAAAAAGGGGAAAATGTGGCATTCAGAAGCTGCTAAAAACACAGTCAGAGTATTTTCCATTTTACACAGGAAAACTGATTCTTCATTGTTTTTTCCTCTGGAGAATTTTTGTGAACCAGACCGCGCACTTGTAACGTTGCTGTTTTGCGTTCAGCGGCGCAGCCGAAGCCGCAGTGGATTTATCACGTTGGCGCCGCGACCACCGATATGAAAACAGAGAGGCCGAAAGGGCAGATTAATGGGCCCAGTGTTCGCACCACCTGAGTTCCAACCACAGGGAAAAAAAAAAATAAATAAAAAAAAATGAAGGAATCACCTGTCTCCCCTCAGCTGGACTTCACAAGACACAGATTGCGGGCCTTCTTGACGTGCAAAGCTGTTCTCCCCTGTTAAATCGGCACATATTGTACCGAGTGATGAATGACAGATGTTTTATTCATGGAGGAAAGATAGAGCGCGCTCTTTGAAGCACATTCCAGTTTTTATGAAGAGGGCAAAGAACTGGGGGCCGGAGTTTTGAGAGGAATGAGGTCTGACTGGATCTTCAGATGAAGAGGTGATTCTGATGCTGTGTTGATGTTTGAACCCCCCCCCCCCCCCGTCCCCGTCCCGTCCAAGCCAAACCCCCCC